>BMAO01028788.1:0-139468 GCA_019973975.1 Trichonephila clavata
AGAGTTATTGTTCTCCATCATATTAATAGAGCTCTAAACTCAAAAAATAATCTAATGATAAAAAAAAAGTCATAGGAAGCAAATTAAGTTAAAATTATTTTACATTGCAAAAATTAGGAAAATATTATTTTATATACACAATTATACTCTTCATTTTTTTTTTTTTTTTTGAAAATCCTCCAATCCTTATAAATTTATTTCAAATGCATTACAGCACAATTTTACATATTTGGATAAAATCATCTTTGCAAACAAAAGCAGCAAGATATTTGCTTTTAAATTCTAGTTTTGATTTCAATTAACGTTTAAAGAATTTATTAAGTTTTACAAAGTTTTTGCCAGAAGCAGGTTCTGATTCTGGAAAAAGTTTTCGGTGGGTTATGAAAATACTTGAATGGAGACCGAAAAGCAAGCAACAACAAAAACAGTAAATAAAGAGAGAACATAAAGAACTCTTATTTCCATAGAAGAGTAAGGCAACGCAAAGAATGTTTATAAGCTCAATAAAATGGTATGTACTTCGCACATCATCGTAGGGAGGTTACCTAACTAGAGTAATAGAACTTAATTAAACCGATAAATCTGAGGTATGTGCGTGCTCTTCTTAAAGCAAATTATTTGCTGTTCAGTATGGTCTCTGTTCCATACTCAAAATAGCTTTTGTTATAGCACTTTTGCTTGCATAAGAAAAAGAGCTGTTTTACTTCCCACAATAAAGATTATTATCTTCCTATTTTGTGTAGAATAAAGGACACTAAAGAAACGCGTAAATTTATATCTACACTAAAATTTGAATATATAATCATTTAAAAATCAAGAATTTAAAAATAACGATATTTAAAACTAAATAATTGATTTTTAAGGCTTCAGAATTTATCTTGTAAAAATTTTTTAAAAAAAAGATGGGATTATAAAAAAACTTTTTGAAAATTTTCAACCTTTAAATAATGTAAAATATTTTATACATAACGATTTCACGGAAATTAAGACTTTTTACTAGTAGAATCTATTGATTTGTTGTAGTCGTTGAAAGATTTCAGAGACTTCTTGTTGATTTATTTGCATATTTATTTAATTAAAACACACAGCATAAACAGCGATGAAACATAACGCAAAGACACGTGAACATTAAGACGATACACAAAATCCTTCTTTGTTCGCTCCGGAGATCCCAGCTTTTATAATTTTTTCAACCGGAAACTTTTAAATCATATGCTTTCCGTTAAGATCTTCTATGATTGGTTAGAAGACCAGGATGATACAATACTGCATCATTCTGTTTAAAAAAAAAACACGAACGTGGAAGTTTTTTAGAAGATAAATTTGTGGTTATATTACAGAACATTTCCCATTAGGTTGGTAAACTAAAAATTTACTATAGCGTGATAGAGGGCTCAAGACCATTATGAATTAAGGGAACACAATTGAGAAAAATCATTCAATCACATTATCAATTGAGAAAAATCAGTCAAAATATCAAATTTAGTTTTTTTAGCCTAAACAATCTTTTACATACTTTTTTTTTATAATTTCACAAAATTCGAAAGTCATGTTTAAAAAGTGCAGAGTTATGATAACTTTTACGTTCGTTTTTCAGACTCCAATGGCAAATCAAAACTTTAAACTAACTTATATCAGAAAGATAAAATATCTAGTTTGTCTTAAAATGCTAAGGCTTTTTATATTATATTGTGCCAAATGCGTTAATATTTTTTCTAACTATTGCTAATAATATATGTAACAAAAGTTGGTATGCATTTTTTAATCAAAGCAATAGTTATTTTAAAAAAATAATTGAATTAAGAATTTACATATTTCTTAAGGAATTTTCAATAAGAATTCACAAAAAGAAGTATTGCACAAATACTCCAATCATGTTATCAGAAAATCTTTCCTAACTTTTGTTATACACAGGTTAATGTACTTGTGAATCAAATTTCATGAGAGAGTGTACGTCAACTTTTGTAGGAGTAGCATTTTAAATTCACTTTAAAGTTAAATCAATAACTTTTTTTTATGAAATTTTCCTCACAAAATCTGTTTTACATAATACATACATATAGGCAACCACAAATTTTTTTTTGAAAAATCGTACCAGGATCCTTTAAATAAAATCCTTCGAAAAAAAATTTAAGTGGTGAATTATATATATATATATATATATATATATATATATATATATATATATATATATATTCTCAAAAATATGACCTAAAATTTAAAAAAAATCCTTCTTAATATTTTTTTATAAAATAACTGCCTTTCTCATAGTTTTAATTAGCTTCATTGTCTCCTTCCTAACATTTATCAATAATAAAAGAAACCGTGAATTAATTTTTATTAAAACCTTTCAGTCTTTTTTAAAATTTAATGAAGCATTTAGTCAGTGCATAATTTGAGTCGAAAGTATTTGAAGCAAAACGAAGATCAAAACTGAACTTAATGTAAGATTAATATGATTGAGTACTAACATAAAGATTTAAAAGCGCACTTATCTTAGAACTTTAATAAATAAATATATCTTAATATTTAACATTTTCTCATTTTGTTTAAATTTAATGTAACTATCTGAGAATTAACTAAACATTATTAAAGTAAAGTAAAGTAAGCTGTAAAAGAGCTAAAAAGTAACATAACATAAATTAAGAGTTTTACCAAGGGACGCAATCATTTACCGGAGATCTAAGGTCATTCACCTCTCTCATAATAAATGTTAAAAGCAATGATTAAAATTGTTTTCATGCCATAAAGCATTTTAGATAAATCATACGAACGTTGCTTCATTTTTTTCAAAAATGAATAAAGGAAGAAATAAGGAAATTTCCGATGAATAATTTTTGTATTTAATGGGAATACTTTAAATTTTATATTAATTTTCACACCGTAAGAATTGGAATTTAATTAGGCAATTTAAAAAGTACTTCTTAAAATTCTTAGAAATTTATTGCAGGCTCATCGTAGCTGGTTTTTCCCCTAAGAAAAGTGTATTTGAAAATGAAATTTAAATTAAATTGGAGATATGATTGGTAATTATTTTAAATACGAAAATGAGACTTGAAGAAACATTTAAAGGAGATATAAGACGAGATATTACTTGCCGTAACTATATTAAGTTAAAAGCTTAAACTTTTCTTAATTTTACTCCATAATTTCCTAATCAAATTTAAATACAGTCGACTCTCGATAATTTGAAGTTAAAGGGACCAATAAAAACTTCAAATTATCAAGAAGGTAAGAAAAAAACTCCCAAAATACACGAAGAGAAATTTTTTTTCAAACACAATTAAATTTCAATTTATGTAATAAAGCAACAATTGCACCTATGTATAAAATTATTTTAAAGAATTTTTAAATATTACACATTATGCAGTATAAATATTATACAGCAGTTAAAAGTCCTGTGTTAAAGAATACATTTATGTATTAAAAACAACTATTAAAAAATAAATACTGTACATAAATTTTTTTTGACAAAAAAATCTGTTATCTTTTTTTTGCTTGATGGGCATGCAATCTAATTTTGTCAATAGATTTTTCTAGAATAAATGAAGCTTGAAAAATGTCCGTATCACCATGATTTTGAAGGAAAAATTTAAATAGTTTGTTTAGTGATACTTTAGCTTCTGTCAGAGTTATCGGAGTCAACTCCGGTGGTCATCAAAGGGACTACGTTACAGGGGAAACAAGCAGATACAATAGAACAGAAAATATGTAAGGTCCGACCTGTTTGCTACAGGACTGTACATGATAGTGAGTGTTTGAATTGTCAAGAATTTTATAAGATCACTTCGAATTATCACGTATTCTATTCCGGCCAGCCCTAGATTTTACTTCGAAATATTGAGTGTACCAAAACGTATTGTTTTAGTTCGAAATATCAAGAGTTTTTCTAGGGGCTGAGCATATACTTCGAATTAACGAGAGGTTCGTATTATCGAAGGTTTGAATTAACGAGAGTCAATTGTATGTATTTTAAGATATACAAAGCTTAAACACTATATTAAAAGAAAGCAAAGCCTTTAGTATAATTTGAAGTTTGAATATTAATTTAATAAAAATAAGTAGATAAGTGAAATGCAGTGGAGAGCGAATTAAGTGGGCCATGATCACATAGCTGAGCAATGGCAAAAATTATTTCAAGGGGTTAGAGAGTGAACAGAGGATGGTAAGTAGTGTTTTTATAAACAGAATATTCTTTAGAAAATTTATTCCCAAAAATTATTTGCCTATATTATATAATTATATTATACAAAATTATAAAGTTTGAACCTTAATAAAATTCATATCTAAATAAATCAATTAACATCAATCTTTAAACGCCTTTATTCATTGTGACTTTATTGAGAAAAATTCCACATAAAAGTTAACTAATAAATGGCTTTGTATAGTCAGTTTCGTATTTCGTAGAAATTCGTATTTCTGTGGCGACTGTGAGCGCCGAACCCAGTGCTCTGGCAGTACTGCCTCTCTTACGTCGCGCACTTATTACCAGATATCGGTCTTGGCGAGGGGTTATGACTCTTGATCGACCTGATACTGGTTATCGGGTAACATCTCCCGATCTTTGAAACCTCTGCCACAGTCTTGAGATCACAGACTGGTCCACATTCAGAATTCGAGACAATTCGGTTTGTGATCGTGAGGATTCCAGTATTCCAACGATTCTTCCTGTCGTAAACATGTTCAATCGGCGTCTTTGTGCCATCATTCACCTTGTTTGATGGTTAACAACGTTACTTCGCGCAGCAGTTGCACGAAACTTGTCTAAACTGCCTATGCTGCGTGCATCGGTTGCTCCGCGTTCCGACATGCGCCGGTGTTTCGCGCAGGGCGTAGTCAACTGAAAAGTTTTGCATAAACCCAATGTTTCTTCTTCACCCAATTAATATCCGCAAGAAATTTGGAATAATTTTACGAATATTTACTCCTTGTTTTTTGCATTTTACGATTTATGCTTAACTTTTGGACACCAGTGTACATTTTTTCCAATACTTCAATAAATTAGTATTTTCTTTTTTTAAAAAAATCGCGATTACTAGAGACAGTAACTAAATCAAATTTGAAACTCTGGCTACTTGCACTTAATTTAATGCTAAGAGGTAATTTCAAGCAAATTTCTCTTTCTCTCCGGGAAAACTAATTAGTTTAGGAGAAAAAATTACTGTTTCTGTTTATTACCTTATTTTAATATTTGATGATATATTTGTAATCGAGTGTAATTGGAGCAAACCCATTTCATTTAAATTAAATGGGGCTGATATAAATTTCTCCCCTCGTGGAATCAAATTTCTCAGAACAATTTGTTTTTTATGCGTTAGCTAATATTTTAAAATTAAATAAATTAACTTAAGTCGATAAATTTAATGAAAATGTCCAGCTATGACTCTCTCAGAAACTCAAACAGTGGAATTTGTCATGAAACCTCGTTTTAAAGATTATAGAAACGTAAATGAAAGCATAACAAAATTTGATGTATATGGTTTTTATTTTTCCTAATATTCGTAAGAAAATCATGGAGTCAGTAATCCATATCAATTTTATTTAGTGTTTATCAAGAAAAGTAAGAATAAAATCTTACGAACTCGGTCTAACAAAATGCTGCCTCAAGTCTTACATGTCAAAACACCAATTGCAGGCGAAATTTACGTTTTCGTTAATTTAATTAGAGATATCCACATGTCGTTATTGAAATCTGTTCTTAGAACAATCAAAGTTCCTGTATTTGTTATGAAATAGAATGTTCTATCTCACCACAAGAAAATAAAATTGCAGAGGTCAACCGTATTTGGGTGCACGGTATATAATTTCCATGGCATCATCGGAGATAATAGAGCCCCCCCCCCCAGATATAGGTATATGATGTCTTGTAATGTCTGGAGCATATTAAGTTGTTCAAATAAGAATAATCAACAGATGGATTTTTTCCCCTTGAGATATTAGCCTGTTTCGGTAATGTCACAACACCACTCGCTCGAATTCCTGATTGTTAACTAACATTTAATTCGCTTGTTTATTTCAACTCAGAAGCATTTCTGTCGCGTTAGATTTCGCTTTTGTATTTTTTTTTGGTCACCCACCCACCCACCAGGAAGTGCTGACAACGATAGAGGGGAAGGTGAAATTTTCCATTAGCAAAAGTTATACTCATGAAGAGGCCCGTGCAACGCTGGACCAGATAGTCTTCTTTATGTAACTGTAAGTTCAAAGAATAGTGATGGGAAAAAATAAAGTTTTAGACACATGGAATTTCCTCGGAAACTGATTCCTGCAAAAATACAAAAATAAATCTTTGCACGGGTATTGACATATGTACCACTTTAGTCTCTTTTATGCTCGAATGAACTTTAAAGTACAAAACTGCTAAAAATATTCTATTCCTTCATTACCAACATTACGCTTCAGGATTAAAATTAAATATTGTTCTCTATATCATAATCAGATAACATTAGTAGTTCTGCGAAGTGTTCAAAATCGTCGCAGAGGAAAAATTTCCCACAACGTTTCAGCTAGCATCTTGTTGTGTGACATGTGATACAATGTTTCTGCGGTAAAACATCTCAACAATCATTGGTTAAATACACTGCATATATTTTTTTCTTCTTATTTTATAAGCCTTGAGAAATATTGTTGGTAAAATTAAAAAACATGTCTTTTCACTTTATTTTGATACCCTTTTTTAAAGTGGTACTTTTGCTTAGAGTCTATACAAAGCAGCAATTGTGTGTGCGCTAATGTATTTATTTTTAAGTGATTTTTAAATACTGACTGTTCTATGAGGCTACTGTATATGCTTTTTAGCTTAAAAATTAAGAAATAACTGATGTTGCTTATGATTTTTTTTAAAAATAAATTTGTTGCGGTTTCCAGTTTCTATGAAGCATGCAGACCGTATACAAAGTTCAACACACCCTGCCACAAGGGAAAAAAAGAATCACAGACATCCTCCTACTCAACCGGCAGCTGTCTCAAGTAGACTCCAATATATTCAAGGTGAGCAGAAGAGCCAGGAAGGAAGTACAAGAATATACTAACCCCCTTTGCCATGGACAAAATAACAAAATAAACTTCAATCCTTAAGGTGAAGTCCTTTCATTAGTTTAACATCTTATATGATATCTAGATGGCGTTGGTTCTTGCGAAATTTTTGGCACAAATATTTTTCTAAAGATTCCCAAGATGGGCAATAAATTTCTCTCTCGGGTACTCCTTTCAATAAAATTATCCACTTTCAGCGGAAGGGGCACGCGGGGGACTGAGGGAGGGTGACAATCGTAAAACTGGTAATAGAAGCGTTAGCTCTTCTTTTTCTTTTTCGGAAGGGGGGGGGGGTTAAAACAGCAGGGAATCTTGACCCTGTAAGAGTTCTCATTTCTGGACATAACCTCATACCATTTAATGAACTCATACCATTTAATGCAGCAAAGGGCTAAGGTAAAACTGAACCAATATAAACCCCTTTTTTTTCATGACATTAGTTTAAGCTTCCCTGTGGGAAGCAGGTACTCCGGCAAGCATTCAGCTTATCTGGACATAGGTCAGTCTTCAAACTTTTTCGACTCCTGGAACTCTTAGAACTATAAGATGTTTTGGGGGGATTCCATTTCACACTTGGAAGAATATATCTTAAAATAATATTTAAAGTGGATCAACATGTTTTGATATATGTAAAGACAATTTTTTTATAAAAGTATTTTATTTTTTACTAAAAAATTTTTATGATGTAACTTTAATGTTATTTATTCACTGATAATATTAATTTGTGATCCAAATGTCAACTACGCATGCATTATATTTAGTAACTGAAATATATATGTGTTCACAATTTTTACACAAACTGTCGGCCTTTTGAAATTATGTGCAGTAGCATTTCGTATTACTCGTTTAATTTGTTTTTATATTTTGTTTTCGTAGCCACTCGCGTTGAGAAATATTTTTCACTTACTAAATACATTGTTGTGAATGGCATTAAAATGTTCATAGTTATGTGATAAATTCTGTGTATTTTGCAAGAATTTGCAGCCTAAAATTTTAGAGTTCTAGATTAAATTTAAATTTTAGCATTCAATCTATTGATATGCTGATAAATTGTTCCATCTTCTTCATTATAGGTGTTTCCCCCCCCCCCCCCAAATGTAAAATGTTTCAAAACATTGTACTAACTAGTATAAAATTACTTCGTGGAACTCGGGATAGGAAACAATAGTATATTCACAATCTACTAGATAAAGAGAAAAAGTTTTTAAATTCATTTATTCTATTACAATAAAAGTTTTTCACAACAAAGTTAAGTTATTATAAATAAAATTTTTAATTTTATTGTATGAGATCATCTTTAGATAACTGTGGTTATACGAATTTCATTAGAATGTGAATCCATTTTGCATACACATTTGTAGTTTTTCCTTACGATTTTTTTTATAGTGACTCATAGAACCCCAGGGTTCTGTGGAACACAGTTTGAAAATCAATTATCTAGATAAATGATGTAGAGAACGAAACTGTCTAATTTTTTCTGAACAAATGATTTTCAAAGGAAGAATAGGTGGATTTAAAGCAATGAAAAATTAAATTTCACGTTTTAATTTGCTGTATTAAATGAACAAACAATATGATATAATTTTACTTTCATGTGATAGAAAAGGGATTGGCAACCTATTTCACACGTGGCACAATTCTAAGTGGCACTCTGCACTACTCAACAAATGTGTCAGTTTTCGAGAGGATGGAAGTTGATAAATTTGCAATGGATCTTACTTGACAAAAATCTCCAAAATTATGGAACTGTACAAAATTTCGAAAAAATCGGAAAGATAACTCCATAGATAAATTTATAGCTATTTTGTAAATTATTGAAATGGTGATGGAGAGATTTAATTCTTTCAAATGAGAAAATTGTATGCACTCTGCACTCCGCGTTTGGTTCTACCTATCTAAGTAAAAAATCTTTCTTCATAAGAAAAATATTTCGAGTCCACATAGAAAATCAACAAAATATTGTCTCAATTTTCTTCTAAGTCAAATTCGTATCTATAAAATATAATTAAATATATTTTTCAAACAAATACGCAAATAATAACTTCATTGCAATACTTTTAATTATGAATAGCAGTTTCAATAGTATCACATGTATCTCAAAAATATTTAAACAATTTTTAAATGAAGAAAGTACAAACAAAAGAATAAATATTACAAATTTTTCTTCCCGTCGTTTCTCAGTACAAATTCTGAAATACATATATCAACGTTGATAAAAGCGTTGTGTATTAATAGACATGATATATTTTATGCTGCATATACATATAGAATAAAATACAAGTTTTAAATCACATACAATTATTAATTTTAGTATACAATAACATAAATTTAATATTTATACCGTTAAAAACCATAAGATTATTTAATTTTTACGCATATTTGGTAACCAAATAATAGTTTTATTTTATGTAGGAATCCAGAAATACGCTGCCTAATATATACAAATATCATGTGCAGTTCTTACGATATTTTGTTCAAGGAGATACAGATGATCACAGTAGTCATAGTCACGAACTCATGATCAGAGTGGCGATGTTTAAGTCATGTGTTCGAGTTCTGGTGCTACTGAAGGCCCTCCAAGGAGGGGGGGGGCGAGATTCAAAGTCCTCATGTTGGGGACGTGGAAGTTTGAAAACTGGGTTGCCAGCTCAGGTATTGTCCTCTTCCATTGACTGAAGTTCAAAAATACGAGGTTGTCGGTATTGCGAGTGTAGCTTCAAAGTTTGACGTTAATCAAACAACCATTCCATCATATGTAGATTTTGTTTCCTATACTGTATCAGTCACTTTTAGTTTTTTGCTTTTAATAGATATTCCTCTACTTTAAGTGGCTCTCTCAAAGGCATATCTCGTGGTGCACGTCCATCAAGAATTTAAGCAAAAACACATTCGAAATAAAAAATTTCGAGTTTTGGTCTTTTCTCAAGTCCTTTCTAAATTTCTTCGTTTGCCTTTATGCACAGAGTTAATGTATATTTTTACACCATAAATAAAAGTCACATCATTTCCGTTGGGTAATGAATAACTGAAATGTATTTGATACTAAATCTATGATTTAAAAGAGCAAATAGATTTCCCTTTCATTCAAAATTTTGAAATCTAGACTTTTTTGTAATTAAAAACTCGAGTAGGTTTGTTTCAAATCTCGCAGAATAAGTATCTTATTTTTAAAGGTATTTTTAGAAATATATAAAAATTAAGCTGAATTGCAATAAGTCCTGAAAGAAGTAAACGTTTCAACTCGAAGTTCAAAAAGTGACTCAGACGAGCAATATTCAACGTATTTTACTTCAGTCAGAATGATTGTCCTACGCCAGGGGGGGGGGGGCAAACGGCGGCCCACCTTGAATAATTTTGAGGTCCGCAAGATTCACTACAACTTTACAAAATACGATCATTTTATATGCAACATTTTTATTTTTAATGCAGTGTTTTGTAACAAATAAATCCCACAACTGTTTCTATTTTATCTCACATTGCTTTACACCAAAATTAAGAAATGGTGAATGGTTATTGAATTTATGTTTCTTACTAAGTATCAAAAAATCATTTAAATACATAATTACAAGGAAAAGATAATTTAATAATCGATGCATTTAATTACATCAAAGCATTTCAGAAAACATTTCATTTGAATAAGTTATTGAATTAATAATTAGCATTAATTAATAAAATAAATTGTTAGTTACAAGAACATAATAAATTTTACAATATATATATATATATATATATATATATATATATAGAATTATCATCAATCTAAAAAAACTCAAGGGTTTTGGGGAGGGGGGAAGTCCGGACCCTAGGGTTCCCCTTGTGGCGCCACTGATTGAGATCTATTTGCAAAATCTCAGTGAAAGAGTTGAGAAACAAATATCTTACTAATGAAATAAATTTAAATAATATTATTTGATTCGTTGCATTATCGTTATTATATTACCTATATTTTTATACAATGAATAATGAAAGCAATAATAATTCGTTCTGTTTTAAATTTTTACTACTCCAATAAATGCTTGTAATGAATCTAAATCTAGCATAGAGATATATATTTTTATATGTGGCCCACGGAATTGAAATGTTTTTCTGAAGTGACCCGCAAGGCCATTTTGGAACCCCCTGTCCTGCTAAAACCCCATCAGAAGATTTCTCAAATATAACCAAAAGCGGGGACTCCCTCCCCCCTCACACTCTGCAGTTTCTTCTGCTCTTTTCTGTTTTATTACAGAGCAATAAAAGTTTCCTACCCCCCCCCTTTTGTACCTTTCTCTTCTTTCCTATACATTTCTTGTGGAATAATTCTTATTTATTCACCGATTCTACAAAGAGTAGAAAGCAAACTTCTTTGATTTCTTAAATATGCATTTAATTTACGCATTTTTCTAAAAAAAATAATAAGTATGAAAGGACTACTGCTTTAAATACGGAATCGAATATTTTATCTACGTTAAATAATGTTTGTTCTTACATGTTCTAATAATATGCACTTATATATAATTTATATACAGCAATAATATTCATATGTTAAAACGAAGTAGTAAACCTTAAGAGAAAATACATCAATTTTAATCAAATTAATTATTATAATTTCAAATATAATTCATAATATTACGCTGGATTCCATTTGGATTTGTTTTTTCAGGATTGAGAGGAGGGAGCGATTTCTCTATTCTAAATAATAAATTTTCTTAATTTGTGTCAATGATTGTTAAAAATAACATCTACTGTCTCTTCATACCATTTCCTTCTTTGGTGGTGTGGGTAAAGGGGACGTGATTAGAACGGACATTCTGAAATTCATCGTGGCTAGCGACCCCCCCCCCCCTCTTAGAACAGATAGAGGTGCAAATAAATAAGTAAATAAATGCTTTTAAAATCACAAATATAGTTTAAAATGGTATTTTTTAAGTGGCAAATATCCTTCACGTGTGATAACGTTTTTTTTTTTTTTTTTACCCGAAGTTTTCTGTATTTGAACGATTATTGAATTACAAGAATAGATACATTTTTGAAGTGAAAACTTCTTTAGCGGCATTGGGCACTTTTTGGTAGGGGAAAATCTTATGGGTTCGCGTCACCGACATGCTCTGACTAGCGCATGCGCAGTGTGCTGTTCGCTTTAGATATGGGTGAAATCTCGTGCGTTCGCGTCACCGACATGCTTATAGCAGTTTTTCTGTAGCTATACAGCTGACATATAGTGCTGTGTATATCTTATAAGTGAAATTGAATGGATTTAGTGAAAAGTTCAAAATGTGTATATACTGTCCATTGTTAAAATAGTGTTTTTGTTGGATTATCATTTAAATCGTTTAATTGAAGAATCATTGTACAGTACAGTAGTGAGTACTAAATAAATATACTAATATTTGTAAAATAAAAAATAAATAACAGAAAATTATTTTAAATACTGGCATTTATTTTGGCGTTTGAAGATTTTATATTATTTAAAATTATTTTAAATCGTCATATTTATTCTGGCCTTTGAAAATTTTGTATTATTTATTCTCTAATATTTAACCTCTGCAATGCATCACGCAATCCGGATTAGTATTTCACAGTGGCTTAGACGTTTTATTACTACCGTGGTAAAACAGACATCTAGTTGTTCAGTCATAATTTTATCATGGATTTTGAAATTAAAAATTTTATATAATCTAACAAAATTCAAGATTAACGTGCTGAAGTTTAAAATATGGTTAAAACTGCAAAATTATAGTTTTTTACCTTATATCATTAAAATCTTTAGTTTGAAATAATGAAAACTGCTCCAACTTTAATTTCATTAATTATTTTATTTTATTTAAAAATTTAATATTTCGAAAACATTATTAATTTAAATTGTCAAAAATAAAATATATGCTCTTCTATTTATTGCCAAATGATTATCTATAATTTTATATCATTCTATTTTATTATTAGAAATTTACGAAAAAATATTGTCAGGGAATTAGGGTTATTTTAAATATCCGCTTTTCATATTTGCTTAGATCCTTAACATTTTCCCCTAATTTCTGCTTTGGCAATGACTATTCACAAATCACAGGGCGGTACTTATGATGCTATTGTCTACGAATACGATCGCAAACATCCTAGAGAATTAGTTTACGTAGTAACGAGGTAACTAATTCTCTAACGAGGTAACAAGAGTAACGAGGATTCAAGGTTTACTTTTGGTTACTCAAGAAAATATGAGCACTAGCTGGAAATTTTGGATTGGTAGAACAGGAACACCTCTAAATGCTTCAGAAACAGATAAACATCATAAAAGATCAACAAGTCATCGAGAGGATCTAACGTTAGAGTTGAAAAGGTTACAAAACAATACACTGCAAGCGGTCACCAAAACTTTTCTAGAATTCATCTCCAACAAGAAAGGATTATCGATATTTTCATTCAACTGTCAAAGTTTGCATGCGCATGGAGCTGACCTAAAAAATGATTAAGTCGTAAAAAAGTCAAATTTTTTGCTTTTGTGGGAAATTCGTATGAAAAACGAACCACTTGATATTCCGAATTTCAACTTTGTTGTAAGTTATAAAAGACCCGAAGTTCCAGCACAGGCGTACCTATTTATCACAATAATTAAGATACGTCACACTCCATTACTTCACATATAGACATGCATACTAAATTAATGCTTCCGATATAGGCAAAATATTCGTTGCTCGTTGCGATTCCAAGAATGGGCAATACATACTAATGGTTGCCGTTTATATTTCGCCTGGAAAATCTATGAGATAGATACAACAATTTTTATTCAAAAATTTGATGATTTATACAAAAAAAAAAAAAAAAAAAAAAACGTTCTGAAATACTCGATAAAAGATTTGGTGAAAAATATGGTAATGTACCGATGATTTTAAGTGGAGACTTCAATATTAACTTTGCAGATGATAAAACTCTACCACTAATTGAATTTCTAAATGAAACACTTAATTTAAATATGTCCAATGATCGAAAACTCAGTACTACAAAATATAAAACGACGATCGATGTGGTTTTCATGCGATACTTAGATCATTTTGAATAAAACATTTACCTTTCTTACTTTAGCTACCATACGCCTATTGTATATTTAAAAAAAAAATGAAATGATTGAAAGTACAAAAGTCTAAGTATTGTTGAAATTAATGACAATGATGCAAACAATTAAAATAATGTTAAAAATCAAGTACATTGAAATTTAAGTAAATACAAATACTATCCATAAATAATATGATTGTATATTACATGTTATTTCAACTGAATTGTATTTATATTTTGTCATGATCTTGTACAGCCCGTATTATATTTGAAGAAAAAAAAAAACATGTAAACATGCATTTAGTTGTTGCTCGGAGTGTCAATAGATGTGAAAACCAGATTGATGTTGATAATTTTAATTCAAACATTATGAAATTTCAAATTTTTATCTAAAAGTTCTAAGTTTTCACTTCTATCGGCAATCTCTATAACTGCCAATTTTTTTTTCTTTTTTACTTATATTAAATTGTTAAGATATTATAGTGCGAATGAGTTTTAAACATAGCGAAGTGTAATAAAAATAAAAACTTTCAGAGAAATATTTAAAAATTAATAGTAAGTAACAGTACAATGAAGGGTCGAAACTGTGTACAACAGATGACATGTGACTGATTAGGGAACAACACAATAGATACAAGAATATTCACTCTGCCAATCCAGCTTTTCAGCGCGGACAGTGGAAACTGTCCTCTCTGACCATGTAACCTTTCCTTCATACTGAGGGGGAACGTCCAATCTATCTGAGGTCAAGGGCTATCTTTGATCAGCAAACCCCCTCTTTTCAACTAGACATATATTCCCTTTCTGCATTCTTCAAAGACTAGAATACTGTCTATCATAGGATGTTTACGTGCTCTACTACTCTCATTTTTCAAAGGCATTTTTAGAAAGATTAAAAAAAAGAAGCTGAATTGAAATAAGACCTATAAGAAGAAAAGATTCCTACCCTAAATTTCAAAAGTGACTGAGACGAGCAACAAATTTTATTTCCGTGGGAATGATTATTCAACGCCATCCAATTAGAAGTCCTCAAAAATCACTGAAAGTTGGGACCTCTGTCACACATCTACTGCTTTTCCCTCTTTTCTGTTTTAGTACCCACAGCAATAAAAGTTTCCTATCCCCCCCCCTTTTTTTTGTACTTCTCTCTTCTTTCCTAAGGACTTCAGATCAACAAGTATTTTCTGGTCCCATCTGAAGTGAAATTCCCATAGAATATTGACATCGTGACATGGCGAGATGCCTTTGGAAGGACGTTAAACGATTTTGAGGATAACAAAACTGCAATTAAACAAAGTAATTTATCACATAGTAATTAAACTGAGTAACATATTGTTTTAAAACAATAATTTATGGTAAAATAGCTTTGTCATAATTAGATTGACATACGTTTTCTAGTGGATAGATTCCACATACCCCCCCCCTTCCCCCAAAAAAGGTATAAACAGCCTTTATGAGTTTTTCTGAGCAAATGATTAATGAAAAATGTAAAGCTTCTTACCAATAGAAAATCGAGCAATTTGATTCGCAATTGCGAGATTAAAAAAATCAAAAATTATTAATTATTACAGTTATATTTTCCCTTCGTTAATAAAATAAATCATTCATTTTAAAAGTCTTCTAAAAACTATGTATAATTGCGTTTAAAAAAGGAAAACACCGTTTAAATATTTAGAAAATTAAGTTTTAATTTTTTTTAAATTAGTGTTTTTAGAAGTTTATTCAGCAGGTTATCTTGTTATATGAATGCTTTATTTTCTAATTTAAAAATTAACTCTAGTAATAAAAACAATATCTTAACTATAGTACTAAAAGAAAAATTTCTTTGAGCAGCACAAATATCTGTTCATACGGTAATGCCCTCCTATATATATATGTAGGAAAGGAGTGCAAGTTTTCTTTTACTTCTTTTGATTTTTATTGTAAGAGATGGCACCACTAATCGGAACCACGTGAGTTTTAGCTGCGCGATACGATGAGGTCATGTATTTATAAATGGGGCAGAAAAGAAAAACCGAGAGTTGCACCAAAGCTTGAACGAAGGCAGGTCAGAGGAAATCGGTCTCTCCGTTGTTTTGAGAAAGAGTACGTGTTTTCGGAATTAGTATGGTGCTATCTCAAATTATTTAAAACCTCTTGTAAATAGTAAATGTTTTAGTTGTGTTATTAATAAATTAGGTTATTTTAACTCTGCGTGCTTATTTTAACATTAAAATCGAACCTTCCCCACATATATATTTTTCATAAAAAAGTTATATAAAAAATTTACTGCTTGAAAATTTTAATTAAAATGGATATATTTTGAATCAACTTTAAATCTAAATTTGATGTGTTTAAAATATATTCCGCAAAGAAATCACACAGCGACTATTTAATTAAAAATTTAGTCAAGAACTGACCAGGTTATTGAAAATGTTCAATGATAGAAAATGCCAGACAGTAATTTTTAATAATAATAATAATAATAAACTTAAAGATACAGAGACTTTAAAATCACGATATTGCCATATTTTTTCGAATCTAAGCCGCACAATTTATCTTAGACAAATAAAAATAATTAATATCAAATATTAAAGTTATAAATATGGAATAATTATTAAATTCATTCGAAAAAAATTACAAATACGAATTTTAATGAAATATAGTCCCTTAGTTCATAAATGTTAATTTTTATATATAGCACATATTTCATAAAAAATATTGAAGCAGATTTGGATCAATAGATTGTTTAATTCTAAATTAAAAGTTCTGCAAAAAAGTATTATGACCTATATAATTTTACTGTAATGCAATTAATTAATTTTCAGATTTTACAATGGCAGAATCTACTGAAAATGCTATTCGAAATATAAAAAAATAGTCTGAAGCACGTCGTAATCGCTCCAATCGATGTTCATCACCGTCATGATTCTCAAGTCAGTCAGATTCTTGGCCCAAACAAGGGATCAGATATTACAAAAGAACCTCGAAGGTAAAAAAAAAGTCAGCTGAGCGTATGTGAGATTACAGAGCCCGAAAAAAATTTACCTTCAATCGACCAGTGATTCTTATTCAGTTGTTCATGATCAAGATGATGAAATTTCACTAGCTGATGACAATTTAAATAGTTCGCATGAATTTATCGGATTACCTTGTCAAGATAGCAACGCGACACGTAAAAAAACGCCAGCTGAGCGCATGCGAGATTTTGATTAATTCCATAAAGAACAGGCAAGGCTTATCGATTTTTACTTTTAATTGCCAAAGTCTTAGAACTCACGCTGTAGAGTTAAACGCTTCAGTAGTAACAAATTCAAATATCTTAGTTTTATCAGAAACTTGGCTGGATCAGAAAGTGATATATCTATTCCTAATTTCAACTGCATTGTGAAGTATAAACGACCAAATATGAGAGCAGGAGGAGTTGCGAGATATCAAAATTCTAGCGACGTAGTTAACATTTTAACTCCCTCCGTGGATTTTTCTGTCGGTCAATCCGATATTTATGGTACCATAAAAATCTTCAGTGGAGGATTTGTGCTTGGCCGAATGCGGAAAAGATAATGGACAAAAAATTATAGTTGCTGCAGTTTATATTACTCCGAAAAAAAAAATTGGATGACATTATAGAGTTCCTTCATCGATCATTATTACCGTACACATCAAGAGGTTCTGCTTTACTTAATAAAAATTATGATAAAATACCTATGATTTTAAGTTGAGATTTTAATGTCAATTTTTCTTTAGACAAATCTCTACAATTGATTGAATTTTTAAAAGACAATTTCGCCTTATCTCTACAAAATAACATCAACGACAAAATCTAATACTAGGATTGATGCAGTGTTTTCGAGATTCTTAAATGATATTGAGTGCAAAACCTACATTTCTTATTTTAGTTACCACAAGCCTTCGATAACAAAAGTATGTACAGAAACACCCATAAGCATTATGGAAATAAAATAATAATAATACTTTTCAATAAATGTATTCAATAAAATTTTTCTTAGTATTATGTATTGAAAATGAAAATTTTGTTTATACTTACACCTTTTTTCCAGCCTAATAATTATTAAATACAGTTTTACATAATAATGATAATAATAAATTTGTTAATTATATATATAAGATTACTTTAAAATAAAACTTAATTATACAATTCATTACATTATAAGCCAAAGAAGTTAACTTCTACCGCGTGTTCACACTGATACACGCATACATTTTTTCGTATAATGAGTGAGTGAATATTAACGTCGCACTGATCAGCTACTCGAGGGCTTTTGGGGGCGGACCTCGTATTTTTGAACCATGGTCAAATGACGAGGACAACACCTGAGCTGGCACCCCTTCTCCTACCACACCAACGGGAGAACGTTTGAGCTCTCGACAGATTTAACGTGCTTCGCTTCCCTACATGGCGGTACTAGGCTCGAACTCATGAAATGCCAGCCACGAGTCCGTTACCTTGACCACTAGGATACCGCGGCCACTTTTTATTATTAAAAGCTTTTATTTAACTTACAATGTATGTATGTATGTAATTTGTTCGGGTGGAATCTTGCAACTCAATTTTGAAGCTGATATCTTCCTCCCATTGAGCTGAAATTTTGTATACACGTTTAGTTTGGATGACAATGCATGTTTTGACCATTTATATTCCGATATTGCAATTAATTAAAAAGATATTAATTAAAAACGTTAAACTAGTTTTGGGCGCCAACTTGGATATATCTGCATTGTTGTAATAATTTTATTGTTACAACAATGTCAAAAGTTGGCGTCGAAAATTGGTTTTCAGCCAAACTGGAATTTCATAACGTTGCGCTATTGACAGTATTGATTAACTTTGTCTAAAAAATGATTACATTTCTACAACGTAAAAACAATCTAATTTCTACAACGTATGCAATTTTTTTTACAAATTTCTATCTATTTCCTTGGATTTAAATTCAAAACAAAAAAGTAGAGCTATTTTTCAAGTAGATTGGTACATTGTATACCTTTCTCAACGCTGCCAAGTTAAACTGAGATGGAGTATTGAAGAAATTCTTTAAATAATTTATCTAACTTTAATCTATGAAACTCAGACAAAAAATAATTACAGAATCGGAAAGATCATTTTTTTTAATGTATCTTACCCATCAAAAAGGAATCCGCTAGGAAAACAATAAGAGAAAAATATTATATAGAAATGCAATATATTTTCGATTAAAAAAAAATAATTTTACAATAAAATGAAGTAATTTTTTAAGGAAATTTTCTAATTTTAAGCCTACGAGTAATTTAAATATACCTCATTTTATCACCAGTAATCTAAACACACACTACGACATGTGTCCTTAAATTTAATTACAAGTAGAATCTGTTAATTTTATTTGAATTTAATTATTGATTTTTTCAAAATCAAGTTTCTAAAGATGTTCTGAGCAATTAAAAAAAAATAGATTCTTACGTAGAAGATATTCAATGTCTAGCAAAAAATTATCATTATTTGATAAAACTTTCTTTTTTGATTACAAAATGCGTTTTTAGTCTTAAGCATTTTATTGATTAATACAAATATTTAAATGCCTTTTGAAGTTTTTAATAAACAATTAAAATTTTCTTCTAATATGTTAGAGAAATACATCCCTTATCTTCAAAATATTTCAAATAAATAATATATTCTTTAAGTTTTTCAAAAATAGTCAAAATTTTAATTAAACATTTAATAACTTTGTCATTTATGAAGATAATCTCACTTGTAAAACAATGTTAGCCAAAATCTGCATGAAGATTGAAAAAATTGCTTAAAAATTACGGATTTAAAAAAATTGTGTTTTTAGTCTAATACCATTTTGCGAGAATTAATTCAGCTAAACCAGGGATGGCGAACCAGCGTTCAAAGAGTTGAACAGGCTGAGAAACCTGTCCAGCGATAACTAAAAAGTAAAAAATAAATGTAAAAACACTTTTTTAAGAACAAGCTTTTATTTAAACGCGCTAAAAAGAATAAAATAAACTTTTCCTTTAAAACTTTTTTTACTATCAACTTATAACGTCATTACACAATTTATATGATATAAAAGCTTGTCGCAATATTTAAGTACTCATATTTACTTAGTTTGAATTTTTAAAAACCAAAATCAATCAGGTCAAGTTTATTTTACTTGTTTATCTACACAGGTAAATCTCGCGACAAGCTTTTATATCATATAAATTGTGTAATGACGTTATAAGTTGATAGTAAAAAAAAGTTTTAAAGGAAAAGTTTATTTTATTCTTTTTAGAGCGTTTAAATAAAAGCTTGTTCTTAAAAAAGTTTTTTTACATTTAATTTATTTTTTACTTTTTATTATTTCGTAAATGTATCATGTGTCGATAGCATATTTTACACAAAACGGGCTGAGAATTTGGGGTGCGGCTTAAAATTGGAGAAAATTAATTGAAAAAATAAGTTTCTACTAATTTAATTAGAAAGCAAGATTTGATTAATGATTGTTCCAATGGTTTAATGGTAAAATTGCACGTCAAATATAAAATCTATTCGATGGAAATTTTTTTTTTTTTGTTAGTTGAAAAGAAAATAATAATTGCATTACAATAATTAGATTAAAATTTTAAATTGTGAGCTTCAAGGAATAGTAATTTGTGTTCTATAATAAATTTTAAACTTTTAGGGGGGGGGGGGAGTCATGTATAAAATAGTATACTTTCAATTTTTCATTCAGTCGCTTCACAGAATTTAATTATTTTTATATGCATTTCTTCAATAACAGGCAAATAAATAAATAAATAAATCCAAGCATCATAAATATAAATTATTTTAATTTTAAAGAACACATGCAGAAAATATTTAAAACATTCTTAAACGGGAAAGTTCATCTGATTTGAGATGTTCAATCTCTGTACATCATAAATCTTCTTTAGTGTCCACTATATGTCACAATTTGCAAGTTTCCATAATTTCAGCTGGTGACTATATTTCAGAAAGATATCGCCAAAATTAAGCATTCGTAGCCAAGAATAAATTCGTTTTACAAAACGTGGGTGCGACGTCTGTTTGAGATAGTCGTAACTATGCCAAAAATAATTCAGAATGAACTTAAAATTAAAAAAAAAATTAATTAATAAAAACATAAAACACAATTCTGGCTACACCAGTCAAAAGAGGGAAGCATGCTTTCTTATATTCTATTTAATTCTACTCGAAAAAATCAATTTTTTTATGTTAAAATTTGCTTCGCGTTTTCACTTCCTATACTTTTAACACAGAAAACTCAAATTTCATTTTGCAATACTGCTGAAAACTGCGTATTATTTTCAAAAATCAAAGAACAATCCTCTAAACAATAATTTTCTTTATACCAATAGAAATTTTTATTATTATTGGAGCTTTTTCCTGCCGGCAAAGTGCTTCCCGTTTGATCCCTATCCTTAAACATTGACCGAAAACAGCCTTAAAAAAAGTGTGTTATTCCCCCGAATGCTTCAGAAAATATTCAATGCATCAAAACTTATGATAAAAAATTGAGGAATTTTAAAAGACTGCACATTATTTTATCATTAACAGTTCAATTATCATGCCAAGTTAAGAAATCTAAAGAAAAAATTTGCACAAAATAAATCTAGTATATGGTCCTCTAATGCTTTTCTTAAAATATCTTTGGAAGTTAAAAATGGATTCAGTTGATATTAGAACATAATCCCATCCTGTAACAATAACAAAGTACAGGAAAATGTTTTGGTTATATATAAATAATCTAGCAATATATATTTTGGTTCCTGCTCAATAATTTAGAGATACATCAATTTTGTCCGACATGAGAAATGCTAAATTTATTTAATATATTGCTTTTCTTGTGACAATTGCACAAATCTTGTAAAATAATTATTCCATATTTCTGTGTCTCATGGGTAACCATTAATGGAGTTCCTGGAAATGGATCTATGTAATCAGGGGTGTTTGCGGGACCCCAAAAAATCCCCTGAAACTTTTACGGACTTACTACCGACATTTTGGAGTTTCGAGAAGGGGGGAGAAATGAAAAATTACAATTATGAAGTAAGAAGTTTTCCCCCCCTTTTCACGCATTATCACTGCCTTTGGAGAAAGAAAGGAAAAGTTTTCACCACACACACTGACCTTGCGTTTTCTGCTTTCAAAGCAAACAAAATTACCCAGATCAAAATAAATAATTCATTATTATTCCTACTTCCTTTTGAACGACGATCCCCGGAATTTCCGGGTATCGAAGTTCAAAATCCCCGGAATTCCGGGGTTTCCCCGGAGCACAAACACCCCTGTGTAATAGAAGCTATAGTTCCAAAAATGTTTTGAAGCACAGCTGGTTTGATAGGCCAATTTCAAATCTGCTGATGGCTCATCTCAATAAAACAATTTCTCTTTAAAATAATTCATTTGTCATTCACTAAATACCACAAACCTTTAAATTTTTTTTGCACAAAAATTGCAACTTTTGATTGTAATAATAAAAATTTCTTATTTATTACATTAAAAAAATGAGGCTAATATTATTATTTTGTAAAAAATGATTAGTAAAATTTTTTTTAAAGTATCTGATGGCTATTTACTGCAAATAAAAAAATGCTGAACTGAATTTGGGACAATAATGTGAATTATACAATGCAAATTGTGATTAATATTGTTCATTAAAAATTGACACACCTTTTTCTCTCTATCCAATACTCAAAATATTACCTTTTCCCAAAAGGAGTAAATTATTGCCCAAAAAAAAAGCTTTGTTAATATTTTTTAAATTCAATAATTCACAGGGCACTATATGAGGATTTTAATGCCCTATTAAATTTAAAACAAAATTTTCTTTCATTCCCTAGTCACAAATTTTGAAAATCTAAATGAATAAATTCATTTTAAAATGTTCTGTTTAAAAATGTAAAACATCAGGCACAGAAAAGCCTCTAATGAAGTTATGGGGTATAGCTGAATTGAATGCCATATTTTAGCTTCTGTGACAAATTGTGAATTGGCACAATAACATTTTTGGAGTTTGGAGACACTGCACGCCATGACAACAGAATATAAGGAGAGCAGTAAAGTCTAACTCAACCAGTCACTTTAACTTGAGCACTAAACGAATAAGCATCAAATGATTTGGAAGTTTACTGTAATCTAGATAGCACAAGTTGTACAGTGAATAATAGTTTTTGCTACCAGAAACTCTTTCATTTATTATCTAGTATATAATTTATGCGCGTGTTATCAAGACAACGGCTATTTTTTATTCACTGTAAAACCCTGAAACTTACAACAATATAATTTGATAAAACTTTTCTAACTTTCTAGCCTTTAAACAATTATTCTGAAATCAAAATATCACAATATTTTAAATGTAATTGAAATGACTCCTTATCAAAATAAATTGAATGAATAACACAAGAACACTATAAAGAGAAATTTATTATTTTCTCAAGTAATAATCACTATCATATATATTTGTAATGTAAATTCTATTTACATATTTTAGTAATTAGTTTATTTTTATAAAATTATTTACACAGAAGACTTAATTAGAGTTACAAAGAAATCATATCACAATAAATCTTTCCTATCACAAATTTCTTGCTACAAAGCATAACAATCAACAAATTCATGGAACACAAAGAAAAAAGGTTGAAATATTTAAATGGTTGGAATATAATGGCAGTTTATTCAATTTTATGACTAGATACACTTAGTATGACAATACTAATACATCAGACCAATTTAGTTTAAAAATGTTAAAATATCTTCATACAGAATTTTACTGAACATTATAAAGTTTTAAACATTTAACATACACATCACCAAACTTTTTCATAAAAAAATATTATTCCATTGATTTTAAAATTAAAAAATAAATAATATAACAAAACATAAAATGGAAAAATGTCTTAATTATGGAGACCTAATATTTTACTTTTACATACAATAGATCGAATTTTTTGGTATGTATTGATTCTTCATAAAATTTCCATTTGAGCATTTAATCACAATATGAGTATAGTTTTATAATAATATTAATGACCCTTTTGAACAAAATAATAAATTCAATACAATTTTTGAATATTTAAAATATATAAAAAACATATTTAATTTTAAATATTTTGGGCAGTCAAGTTTTCTCTATAATTTTAAAAGGCCAGTTTTTTTGAGGAAAAAAAAAATATTATTTTAATTAGGAAAATAATTCCCAAAGGTGTAGGGGAACAATAATGTACAGCTTCTGTTACATTTAAGAATACATTAGGGAAGAGAGATTAGGGATGGGAAATACTTATATTAAATTAGATGAAATCTTGAATTTATTTATTTTTGTATACTAATGATACAAAATAAAAATAATAATTATATATAGAAAAGAGCTGAAAATAGAGAATTCCCTATTTCTGTATGTAAGGAAAAATCAAGGGAGAGCAGGTAATCTCTATTGCAACATTTTCTACGTGAAGTGAGGCAGTTTTTTTTTATAACAATTCCTAAAAAATTCTAATTTTAAAACAAAATATAAAAACTGACCTTTTTAAAAATATATATAACACAAAATATTATTAATTAACATTTAAAACATCATATGAACATTTTCACACTATAAGGTTAATCTTCACATTTAATAAACTAAAAACTGTCATTTTAAAGTAACACTCAAAGGTCTCCACAAAACAAAGTAATCATATTTATCAATGAATTACAAAATTAGTATATAAATGTAAAAGTACATTTGGCACAAACATATGAACACACAGTATAAATTAAAAGTATATAATAGATATAAATAATAAATATCAATTGCATTTGTTGTTCAACAAAAAAATTTGATTAATCTCAGAATTCATCATCAAATACTTTTTATGGCTGATACATGAGAGTTTTACATATGTTCATGTATAATTATGTTACAAAAGCTCTTTGAAAAAGAACAAAATTAAGGCTGTGTATTGTTCAAAATCATCTGTACATAAATAATGTATTAATACTCCTTACAAAAACTTTTCAATGCAGATAAGCTGCTGTTTTAATACTGTTATTTGAAGGTCAAATAACAGTAAACCAGTTTCAATATTATAAGATGTAATGATGAGTTATGCAAGAGTAACAACAACAAAAAAATAATGATCATTATAATTAAAATGCCTATAATTGAATAAAGACACTGCACTGTACATTTATAAGAGTGTTTAATATTTTAAAAGTTCTTGCAAATAGCAAAAGTATATAGATCTATGTAGATAAATAAATATTTTCTTCAAGCCATATAAAAATATTCGCTACATATTTTAAGTCATTCTGCATTTTCTTCACAGATATTAAATCACTGTGTGTAATTATATCTAGTAACTCTAGTCAAACTTTATGTAAGACAATCTTTAATGTAGCTAACATACCATAATTGTTAATAAAATAACATAAATTCCTTATATCTATTGCAGTCAGTAAAAAAAAATATCCTAAATTCTTAAATCTAAAATGAAACGAGAGGCAATTCATGAGTGTCAATTAAGGCTTGTTGCTTACTTGTAGTGGGGAATGTTAAGAGTAGAATTAGTTTAATTTTGTAATATTTATTCCTTGTATAAGTAAAAAATAATAATTTTTAAGTAATATAAATAAATAAAATATTTAAAAGTGGACAATGTTCTTATAAAAATCACACTAACATATTATTCATAATAACAATAACAATTCTAAGTTGCAACACATGGAAATATATACACATACAATCTATGAAATTGAGCAATAGCATAAAATTTGTGCAAAACATGAAATATGTGCAATATAATGTGTTAATTAGCATAGTTAAAACTTTCAATAGCAAAAAGTTTTTGAGTAATAAAGTTAAATAAAAATATTAAAGTATGCAACTTACACATCTAATGGAATTTTGTTAAATACAAGGAGAAGGTCTTTTTAAATCTTTGGGCAATTATCAGGCATTAAAAGTAATTGAAAATTTGTTTTTAAAAACACCATGAAAATTACTATTATCATTATTTTGCACTTCTGAATACTGTATAATGAATACCATGAATAGAAACTGAAGTTTCAATAATAAAGAAAGTCATAACAGACACATCATTAATATAATGTATAAAATGTAAAAGAATAAATGTTCAAAGCAATAACAATAAACATTCATAGATTAAGTACTACATCTACAAAATTAAAATAAAAAGATAAATAAACAAATAAATACTTTATAATTTTTAATAATCACACAATAATAAATACAAAAAAATTATGAAAGGGTAATTAGAATTATACAATTCTGAATTATTTTAAAATAAGTCAAAATAAACATTTGGCACAAAAAAAGTTTATTCATTGTCATCCTGAGAATGGAGGCAAGCTAAACAAAATCCTTCATGAGAACAAGCAGTATGATACGAGTGACCTATGAGATTTATAGGGGAAAAAAAAAAAAAAAACCTTTTTACATACCTCAATCAAATTAAGTTTATTTATGATAGATCTTATAATACAAGATAAAATGCAATGAATAAGATAAAATTAATGATGTTATGAATAATAAGCTGAAATATTTTTTACATGAATTAAAAAAAATTTTCATATTTAATTTACTTTTTTTTGTGACATTTATTTATGTAAACTAAGTCAAGAGCATATTGGAAAATGACATTTTATTAGTCAAACATTTACATCAAACTTTTTAAGCAACATTGGTGATACTTTTATGTATGACTTTTCAAAAAATATTTTTATACTGAATCATAATAACTAATTGAAATATATATCAAAGAAAGGAGGGAGAAGTACAAATTAATAAAATTACTCCAAAAAAGCATAACTATTTTAAAACTACATTAATAAAGTCATTATATTCATAACAAACACCCCTCGGTTCAAAAGCAAAAATAAATATGGTAACTTTGGCGACTTTTCAATAAAAAAATATTAATTAAAACAATTTTTTTAATGTTTTAGAATAATACTTACCACATCTATATACTGTTATACCACCTTGAGAAGGTGATAAATGAGAAGTTAATGGCATTTTACATACTTTACAAACAGATTTTAGGGAAATTTTCACACCCCAGTGACTTGCAGGCTCCTCTAAATAGGAGCAACCAGCTTTTGCAAAATCTGTATCCTGAAAACACAAGGGAAAAGAAAACATGTTAGAAGTGATGTGAAACAAAAGCAATGCAGCTTATAAAAAATATATTAAATACTGCTAAAAATTAAGATACTCAAATAAGCCCTTTTTAATTTTGTAAAGAATACCTTTTAAAAAATTAGATATGGATATTACTCTTTTTATGTACCAATCAGCAATATTTCAAAAGTAAGGTTAAAAGTAATGAAATATTTAACTAGGCAAACAATTTATAGATAATTTTTTTATGAATGAAAACCACATTTTATTAGTTCAAAACTCAAGTGAATTAAGTTTGCTTGTACAAATAACAGAGTTTCTGAACTAGAAAATTACATCTAACAATATTTCAGAAACAGTCATCTACTATTTTCCCTTCAAATATAACTTTTCATTAATACATTTTATCATTAAATGTATTAATAAAATAATATCATTACAAAGGAGTTTCAACTTTCAAACACTCTACGTTTAAGTACTCATTATCAAAGATCATTACATGGATACTACAATAATATTAATATTTTATAATAGCAAAACAATTGGAGAAAATTTTTTTACCTTTGATGTTTGGGATGTGAAAGCCGCAGGTTTTTCTTTCTCCTTTTTAAAAACTAAGCGCGCCTACAAAAAATGAACGGATAGTTAAACAAATGGAAAAAAAAATTAAAGGACAATTTCAAATGAAATACAATATAGTACCTCTGGAGGTAAAGTTTGTAGTTTACGAGACCACAAATAACTTCCAACAGTAGTCAATGTCCTGTGAATTAAGGCACTAGAAAGGGAAAATCAAATAAACTCTTATTTCTTGAGTATACAATTTGATAAAAATATGGATTGAAATGAATATATTGAACACAATAAATTATTATTTCACTTCTTTAACAAAATGACATACATAAATGAGAAATTAGCTTGAATTTATATAAACAGAAATCAAACAAAAGGTGTGGCTTAAACTAATTAAAAAGTAAAACACAAAAGTACCTCTGTTGCTTATTCATTAAGTACGATTTCATAAGTGATCTGTAAAATTCTGATGAGAAAGCTCCATTTGGGATTTCTAGAGTTTGCAAGATTCCTAATACTTTGATGGAGTCAAGATGTAATAAGGCAACCCTGCATATAGTTTCCCATTGTAGTGAAACTTCCCAGGTTTTAGCAGGATTTGAAGGGTGGAGGAATTCTGTACATATATTGTATTGTTTGCTACATGTCAAACATGTCACCATTCCAGAAACAGCAGAAGATTGTGCATATAGAATCAAAAACTCTTTCCATTCTTCCAAACTTGAAGGCAAGTAACCTTTTAAAAAATAAATATAACAGACAATATAATAAATAAACTTAAAAAAAAAAAAAAAACTACAATTGAAAAAAATTCTCACAAATTACAAACTGCATGAAATATTATTGTGTGTGTGTGGATTTCAAGATATAGTATACTAAAAATCCCTTACAAGGAAGAGGGTGGGACAAATAATGCATTATTTGTGTAGAAAAAGAAATGCAGTCAACCATGATAAAATAAATCATATGATTTTTCAGCAATTAGAAATGAGAATAATTTCATAATTGATAATGAAAGAAAAATAAAAAGTAATAAAACTTATACACACAATTGAATGCAAAATTTATTATTTTTAGACAAAAAATAAATTTCATCAACATGTCCAAATAATTTAAATAAAATTAATATAAAAACTAACTATAGGCATAGCTAAGAAATAATTTAGATGAAATTCAAATGTAAATTGGATATAAAAAATTATTAAAACCTGAAAAATGCTTCAAAAGATACAAATAAAGATAGTTAAAAAACACAACATTGTCTACTGTCATATCCTAAAATGTATTTATTAGATACATACCTAACTGATTATCAGCATCTAAAAGACTAACATCAGCTAAATGAATAACTGTCTTTCTATGAAAATCATTTAACTGTAATTTCTTCAGCATAAGTAAATATCCAGGCCAAAAACTAAAAAAAATGAATTTTTTTAAAAAACTTCTTATTTTAAATTTATAAATTATTTTTAAAGAAATAAATAAGCCTTCGAAAATAGGTGACTCACCCACAGGAAAAACATCTTTCTTTGAATTCTTCTTCCATATCTTTTGTGGTAGATAGTATATGCAATAATAAATCAGAATATTTCCAAAGAAAAACATGTGACCCAGGTCTGAAACAAATTTTTACATATACAAATTTACTTTCTGAAACAGATGCAATTAAAATTGCACAATAACAATAAAAGTTTCAAAAAAAAATTATTATGGACACCATAAAGAAAGACAAGTTTCAGTTGATAAAGAGATTACAGTACATTTAAACTAATAGTAAAATAAATGAATTTATTTTAGGGATCACTATTTAAAAGGGGGAAAGGGATTTTACGATTTATTTCTGTATAAATTACAATATTATTTAAAGAAAGTTAAATTCATTTAGTTATTTCTTATATAGCTGAAATCTCCAACAATGTATAACACACACACACAAGTTATACATTATTATTCAGTGAAAAAAAATGCAATAAAATTTAGTTAGGAAGTTTCATTTTGGATTTTATAATGCAATTGTAAGTTTAAATACTTAGGCAAATAAACATTATGAATTGATAATACAACACAAAATATGAAACATTATTAACCTAAATAATCAAACATATGAACCTCGGCCATCCGCAACTGCATTTCAGAATTTGCACAGTTTCAGCTTCAATCTGTAGGACTCCATTAATCCACTCCATACGAACTTCATGAAGATGTAGTAACTTATCCAAAACTTTTGGCCTAAAATAAAAAAAATTATTATGAAACATATGCTAATCTGAGTAAATAAATCAAAAAATTAACAATTTTTATTACAGAAGCATCACTACATACTAATGAAAAGTATTACCTTTGTAGTTCAGGAAGGCAAATTAAAACACGAGAAACATATTCAAGAAAAGGTCTCGGATGAGAATCGCATGATTTTGATAAATATAAAACATCTAGGGCAGTAATATGATAGCTTCTCTGCAAACACAGATCAACACCTCTACTTGAGTTCACTTTAAAAATCCTTAATAATAATAAAAAAATAAAACAAAGAATTAATAAAAAAATACTTTTCTTGGTATCAGAAATTTATACCTAGAACTTAAACTACAATAACTACACTTTGCTTCACCATCACTTAAAACCAGTTTTATATAGCTTTAACAACTAAAGCAAAATCAAATAATAAAATTTTTTAGTGATACATAACAAAAAATTTGAATGCAGTACATTTAAGTATTGGAAAATGAATTATTATATCACTATAATATTCATATTAGTACAATAATAATTTATATAAAAAATACTTTAATTTAGATATAAATACTTTTAATCAGCAAATGAAAATGTTAAAAAATGTAAATATTTCAAAGATTAAAAATCAATTAGTTTCAAAATTGTAAATAAAACATAGATTAAAAAGACATCAATTCTTGAGTTATACTCACTTTAAAAGATGAGAAATCAGAATTGGACCAAAAAAACTCCTTTCAAGACAGTTAGCGGCAGCTTCAACTTGTTCAGCAGTAAGCTTACGAGTGAATTCATCTGGACCATTTAATAATGCAACCCCAGACAACATTACAGTCCAAGTTTTACTACAAGGCTCATTGAGAACATTCATATATTCTCTAAGTCTTTGAACATCAAAGAAATGAAAATAATTCTGAAGGAACGAAGCCAACTCAAAGTCATCAGAATTTAGATCTTTTAATTTATTACTGTCTTTTTTAGAGCTTTCATCATTGGATGATAAATCTCCATCAGCTACTTTACTTCCTGGATCACTAGTTTGATTGCATAAAGGCTTTTTCTGAACAATTTTTTCACTGGCAGTATGAGTAGATAAATGTGATCTATGAAAAGACTGAGCACTTTCTGAGTGTTTTAAAGCACTCATAGTTTTAGGATTATCAGATAATTCATGGCAAGAGAATGATGATATATCATGCTCTTTTCTATCACTAGTTTTCTGAAGCTCTTCAATTTTTTCTTTCACTTTTAAAATGGCAGACTGTGCTTTTCTTACTTCACTAATGTTTCCCAGGATTTTTAATTGAAAACACATCATTGCTAATTCAGACATCATTCGATGATCTTCAGAGGACAGCTTAAATGGATTGTAAACAAAAACAAAATCTTCTAAATTAACTAACTTTCCAAGGATGCTCTCTGTTCTAAGAGTACTAGAGTCAGAAATTTCAACATTGAGCGAATGAGTGGATTCTAAATGTTTATCATCTTCATATGATTTTGAATCTGATACTGATGGGTCTTCCTGGTCTAAGCGATCACTGATTTCACAGTTTTCACTAGGAGATGACTCTTGACTAGTTACTTGACTACAAATGCTTCTTAAAGTGTCATCATCTTTATATGAATGACTTCCAGGATTTTGATAATTTTGAAGGAATGTCAAAACTGCCTGAATGACATTCATCTGAGTGGAATGAAGCACATTTACCCATTTTTCTAAATTTATGGACACTTTTTCTTTATCACATAGTACATTCAAATCTCTAGTTAACAGCCTATAAAAAGAGGGAGAAAAATGCAGTTAATAAAACTAGATAAAATATTGAAATAAAAAATTAAATATCATTACAAATTTCAAAATAAAACTTTTAAAGAAGCATAATTTTTTCATAACAGTACAATTTCCACAAAATCAATTACATACTTTAAGAAGGCAGAAAACAACAATATAAAAGTAGAATAATTTCAAAACATCTAAAAAAGATCTCGTACTAATTATATTCTTATTGCAATACATATCGAACCAGTAGTTATGGACTCACCATGTACATTTAGATATTTCAATTAATTCATTTAGATCAATAGCAGGTAGAAAAGACCAGAATTGTCTTTCAATAGAATGAAATTCAGATGAACTTTTTTCTGTTTCCATTTCTATAAAAGAGAAAAAAATTAATACAAATATACAATAACGGCAAACAAATGCATATTATACATTGATAGAACAGAAAATATTAAGTAGTAATAAAGATTTCCCAACTTGATTGAATCAATTATGAAGAATAAATTTTTTTGTGTATAAGCATATATTATTTCAAAATTTCAAATTACACATGAATTTTTTTCCCCTGAGTAAGTATGTTAAACAGTATTGTAAAATATTAAATAAAAATGTGGAGAAACTAAGAATTTGTACTTATCACAGCACAAATCAATTTCTAGATACAACAGTACATACAAAATAATGAACAACAGAGTTGGTGAACACCCCAATATGGTACTACTAAACCTAAAACTTAGTTTTTATTCACTATTTCACATATTTGTTTGTAACTTTAAATAGTATCAAATTTGTATTCATAGTTTTACAATTTATTTATAAAACATCAATAGTGTAATTCAAATATCGCTGATCTGCAGAAGAAATTTGAAATACATTGTTTTAAGTTTCTTGTTATTAAGTTAAATTATTATTAGCATGTTTTTTTAAAAAAAAATTCAAGAAATGGAGGATGTTTTAACAATTTTAACAAAAGTAAATCTGATGTCTCACAAGCTAAAGTAAGTAGTGGTTATGAAACCTGCCCCATTATGGAAAAAAAAGCCTAAATTATGGATTATTCAACTTGAAATGTTAACAGTGTAACCACTCAGGATTCTAAAATGTATCACATAATGATTCTAGCATTTAAAGAGCATGCATTGAAATTGTTTATAACATTGCATACATGTTATAAACAATCTTCCTGACACACACAAAAATTGCCTTCATAAAACAAATCTTGTCTATTAAGTTACAGTTTGTGTTGAAGATTCAGCCAAAAGGAAAAGACATTTTTTTTTATAAAAGATTTTTTTTCGATCATGATTAGCACACTGAGATGTACAATTCAAACCTTAAGATACATTTAAAGAGTGATTAGCTCACAAGGCAAAGGGAGAGAACTCTGCAGCGAATGTGTGCCTTAAGCTACTGTTAAGCTGGTTAATGTTACTGGTTATAAGCCTTGTGACTTAATTTCTATTTATTGTTAAGTCAAATTAGTTTTTGATGCAAATTAGCATTTAATTTATGTTGAAATAAATTGCTTAGTTTTTATATATAGTGGAATTCATACGAGAAAACGACCAGATTGTATTTTGGATTAATGAAGTCGCTCTACTTAACCACTTGCACTAGAAAGACATACCATGCATGTCGTAATGCTCTTGTCACAGAATTGCCCACGACGTGGTATGCACGTCATCTTGGGATTGTTACAGAAACAAAAACGACTTTTCTGGTACATGCATCAGTGAATTTTTTGCCAGCACAAGTGGTTAAGAGTTTTTCCTAAAATTATTTATAACAGCTTCAACAATCAGAAAGAAACAACATTTGAAATTTATCTCAATCACGGGAATTCTTTTCCTACTATACGACTTCTAATAAAAAATATAAGTTAGTTTACAGTAAAGCTAATGTATATTTTAACTGTATAAATCTATCATAAATACAACAGTTATTTGTAAATAACCCAACATTCATTAATTTGATGACTTTGTTTTGTTGGAAAAGAATAATTTCCAGAGTAAAAAAAAGTATAGTTACTTTTTAATTTTAATTATTTTGTAAGGATTATAAGTTTTTAAGTAAAAATATGTTAATTTTGGGAAGTGTGTGTGGGGGGGGGGGAGGGGTAAAATTTAAAAGAATTATATTTAAGAATAACTTAAACACTAATATATCATACAAATATACTATAAAACAATGGTCTGCAACCCCTTGGCTGTGGATCAAGTGGTACCAGGTCATCCAAAGAACATTAAATTATTTCCATTTAATTTACTGTGGTGTACTTTTCTTACGTTTGTGTGACTTTCCTTGGAAATCACATTATATTTCATGTTAAATCACTCTATATTCATTTTTGGGTGTAACTGTATTTTATTCTGAAGGGCATATTTAAATACAATTAAATTAAAACTATTAAATCAAAACATTCTAAAATAGAAACAATCAACTATCCACAACTCGGCAGGTCATGATAGAATTATCAAATGTTGATTGGCCCGTGGTAATAGAAAGGTTGGGGAACACTGTTATAAAACAATCAACATGAATATAAAAGACAGTCAACTGTTTCTGAACCGATTACTGTTTTCAGTTCTGAACATGTTGATAAGGGTTTTAAAATTGTACTTCCAAATGCTTGTTTCCTGAAGGCATATTGTAGCTTATGTATTCCTGAGGTAGAGTGCTGTACACTTAAAAATTTTATAGCAATTATTTTTGACATTAATATTATACTTATTTCACATAATACTATTTATCTTTTATTATTTCTCACTACACTATTTTTCACACTACAATTTTTTTTTTGTAACATTCCTTCTAAATGCTTTTCCAAGATTAAATCAGACAAGCGTTGTAGTTCAATGAAAAATTAGATAAAGAGAGAAATTATGTTTTAAGAATAATATCTGAATATTATGTCAATTATATAAAACTGATAATTTACAAATTATACAGTAAATTATAAGGGAAATTTTAAATATACAATATTGATCATTGAGCTTCTATTACAAAATTTAATAATAAAACTACCAAATTCAATAAACAAGATTTAAAAGAATATGGAGTGAAAGTCTACATCACTTTTTTGTACTAAAATCTAGTGTCTTGGAGAAAGTTACCATAAGATATCAATACATTTAAAATGCTTCAGCAGGAAAAATTAGAAAAGTTAAATACAAACTACTTAATAACAATATGCACAGAGTTTCATTTGTTTTTCTAGTGATATAACTATATTAAAAGTAAATAAAATGCACAATAAAATAAATTGTACAAGAACCATTCATATATATACATATATATGATTAATATGATTTCATTAATTATTTCTATGCTATCTTAAATAATACTTTCACATTTCCTTTTATCATTGTAATTTAATATGAAGCGATTGTCAGATATTTAATCGTTTAAATGTGTTCCAAAAATAGATAATGTCATATACAAGTTAAAAAAAGCAGTATTTATAAAAACAATTTGCATAATACTTGTAAATCACTGAAAAAGAAAAAAGCTCTTTGATAAATTAATAATGTAGAATAAAAAGTACATTACCAGAATGAGATCCAGGGGATGTTGGTTGTGCATTTTCAGAACCCTTAGGCTTCACATCCAACAGTTCTGGTTTGGCATCTTGCATTATCCTTTGTTCCAAGCCCTTTAAATTTCTCATTATGATATTTTTTCCCGTAGAAAATTTGCTAGCCAAACTGGAGGAAAAAAAACATCAAAACAAATTTCAGTTAAAGAAAATATATTATAAAACAAGTGTAACAAGACATTTTAAATTATATTTATGCATGGATCATGATAAACAACACTTAATATAAGAGACTGATTGATAAAGTTTTCTTTTCTTTTTTTAAAAAATCAACAAATTAATAAGTAGAAAAAGAAAATTTATAAAACTTAAAAATATCTTTAAAACATGCATTAATCTGATACTTTTCAAATATATAACACAAAACATAATAATTAAACATAATAAACAAAATGTATTATTTAGAAGAATATAATATATTGAAAAATCATATAATACCTAATACATTTACAAAAAAAATCAGGACAATGAAGTAATGTATATGTGAAAAATAGTGGCAAGAATTTTGTTTCAGAATAATAAACTTGAGATACTATTTTTACGTAAGATGTTCTAAATCCATAAGACAAAAGTCAATTACAATTACACAGATATCTGAGGTATATTTTCATTTATCCTATAATTAAATCCTGTAATATAAATTCACAACCTACAACATTTGCATACAGCTTCTGTAATAAAAATATTAACATTTAAATTTAAGTTTAAAAGACAAAATTAATTAAAAAGATAGATAAGCATTAAATATCCTTTAATATTTTACATGGCAAATTGTGTACATCAATAAATTATCAAATGTGTAACAAAAGAGAAATATATACAAAAATTAACAAAACATGAATTCATGAAATTGAGGTGGGAAAATATTAAATGATCCATACCTCTCTTTTATATTTTGGAAGTCAGCTTCAGAACCAAAAAGATGAGACATATCTAAATTGGGCATCATCATCATTGATCCATATAACCCCATACTTGTATATTTATATTCATCGTATAAGCTTTCGGGACATTCATACTGAGGAGAAAAAACTGAATCACTTCCATTATGCACTCCATTTACGATTTCATCTATATGTTTTGGTGAAGTTGTTGCATCGTCAGAATTAACAGAAACATTACTTTTGAAAGAAACTCTCTTCTCATCAGCACTTCCTCGTTTTGATAAATCATGTAAATTGAGACTGAAACTGGGAACTGTATTTGAACTATTATTATTACATGTATCACCATTAACAGTAGGTAAAGTATTATTTTCTTCAGAGGTTATGGAATTTAGAGTATTGTTTGAGTCATCTATTCCATTTTTATTCATCTCCAGAGGAATAACACCATTGATATTAGATTCATTTTGATTTCGATTGTTGTGCATATGATTCCAAGATTGCCAATTTTCTTTACTCTGAGTATCTTTGAATGAAGGACTACTCTGAGATCCATCACTCATTTCTGACAGTCTACCAGAGGTACCTGAGTCAGTGCTGTCAGGAGTTTTTACAGCTCCTAATTTAACTTTTGTATCTCGTATGGTAACAGATCTCTGACTCTTTGGACTGTATGATGTACGATCACTTGATCTTGATGGACTGGAATGAGGAGATCGACTGTTATGTCGATAGACAGGTGATGCTGAACGCCATCTACTCAGACAAACAGGAGAAGAAGCTTCCTCATCACCATCTCTAATCAGTTTATTAACAACATAAATTCCAGAATTGAGTCGAACCGGTTCAGACATTGCTGAACTTGAGCGACTAGATTGTGATAGTTTATCAGGACTTAAACCTAAACCATTCAGAACAGATGTAAGACCAGAAAATAAGTAAGATTTTCCCATTTCAGAAGCCTTTTGTAGCATGTCAATAATAAAAGATGAAGGTACATAAAAATTTAACCTTGATGAACATAATGATGACTTTTTAAGTAGAAGTAGCTGTGCTCCATGAATAGCAAGTCCCTGTTGATACAATCGGCCAACACCTTGTTCTACTGTCATTAGAGTAAATTTACAAAACCTCCCATCCAAAAAATGTACAAATACATCAGTCTTTAAACATTTGGCATCTTTAACACCTGAAAAAATATAATGTAATTTGTATTTTGATATTTGAAACACTGTAAAGAAAACAATAGTGTATTTGAACAATAACTTTTCAAATGTAATGCTTTTCTGCTTGAGAAAATGTCACTTTTCTAAATAGTTTGCAAGTGAAAAATGAGCCAGAGAAAACACATAAAAATGTGTTAATGTAAGTACAGTTGACTCTTGCTAATTCAAACCTTCAATAATACGAACCTCTCGATAATTCGAAGCATATGTTCAGCTCTTTGAAAAACTCTTGATATTTCGAACTAAAACAATACGTTTTGGTACACTAAATATTTTGAAGAAAATCTGTGGCTGGCTAGAATACAAAACGCAATAATTCGAGGCAATCCTATAAGAGTCTCAACAATTCAAGCACTCTCTATCATGTAGCAAACAGGTTGGAGCTTACATGTTTTGTGTTGTATTGTCTCTGCTTATCTCCCCTGTAATGAAGCCCCTTTGATGACCAACGGAGTTGATTCCAATAACTCTGACAGAAGTTAAAGTATCACTAAACAAACTATAAACCTTTTCCTTTAAAATCATGTTGATGCGGACGTTTTTCAAGCTTCATTTATTCTAGAAAAATCTATTGATAAAATTAGATTGTATGCCCATAAAACAAAAAAAGATAACAGATTTTTTTGTCAAAAAAAATTAATTATGTACAGTATGTATTCTTTGATAAAGGTTTTTAATGCATAAATGTATTCTTTTAATACAGGACTTTTAACTTGTGCATAACATTTATACTGTATAATATATATGTACAATAGTTGATTTAGTACATAGTTTCAAATTTAAATGTGTTAGAAAAATTTTTTTCTCTTTGTGAATTTTGGGAGTTTTTTTTTCTTTACTTTCTTGATAATTCGAAGTTTTTCATTGGTCCCTTCAACTTTAAATTATCGAGAGTCAACTGTATATTTAACTTCTTAAATAAGCAATTAAACAGTATTCATATATATTTCTCTTGAATGAAAATAAAGTAATCAAGGCACATATAAAAGTTTGGAACACAAATTGTAAAATTAGGTATATCTTATTGAAAATTTAACAAACACAGTCAAGGTTAATCAAACGATTGATTTTTAAAAAAATTATGCAATCTTTAAATAAAATATCAATACAATAAAATTTTCAACTTTTTGAAATATTTTTATTAGTCAATACTTTTCGTTTGTAATGATGACTTAGTTCATAAAATCATAAAAATATTGAAACACGGTAATAATAATTATTTTTTTCTTTTAAGAAGAAAAAGAAAAAATCTTACAAAATGAAAATAATGCATATTATAATTTAGAAAAATGTAGATTATTATGAAGATATTTTAAAAATGTTAATATTCAAATAAATTACAACTAACATTTTAAAAATTACATTAAGATTTAAACAGAATAATTTGTTATAGAGATATTTAAATTAAATATAAACCTTTGATATCATCATTCCACAGAATAACCTCAGCCCGTTTTGGATCAAAAACAAAAACTTTTTGATTACTCCAAGCGAATACAAAAGGTGAATCTTCAGTACTACAAACAGAATGATAAATAAAATATATTTATACATTTTCAAAGAAAACAAAGACTAGAACTTCAAGAAGAAATACTTCCATATCTACCATATTTATTTAAATCTAAGCCACAATCTATTCTCCGTCACACCTGAAATTCTCAACAAGATTTCTTAAAAAATAGAGTAAAATGGTTTATCGGATTTTAATCATTTTTATCAGCTAATCAATTTGACAAAATTAAAATAAATTTTAAATGAGAACTAAGAAATGAATAATTAGTTATTTTAGCAAAATTAAATACATAAATGAACCTACAAATTGTTCTAATTGTCCAAATCCAATGAATTTTTCCCCTTCGATTCTAAGCTGTGCCGATTTTCAGTAGCTTTAACATTGGAAAAAAGTGCAGCTTAGATTTGAGTAAATACGGTTATTTAAAAATCACAGTTTTTACAGTTGAATAAAATTATTTCTTTTAAATTTTATTTAGTTATACCTTTATTTAAATAACAATAATAAAATCCTTTAAAATCTACTTGAAATTTAGTAAGAATAAAAATTAAATTTTTAAACAGCTTGAACATAATTTATAACTAACAGATTAATTTATATTAGAACTTTTAATTTATAAAAAATGAATAAAATTTTATGCTTTATTAATGTACAAATAAAATTACATTCACCTAATTGTTACAAATGAAATTCTAATAAATGCATTAATTATAATATCTATTTAAGCATTCACACATTTACTTAGTTATATATTTCTTTTCTAAACTGATTATTTATTTATTTTATAAGCGAGGATTATCCAGAAAATAAAGGCTATTCAGCTATAAAAAATGAAAATATTTATTAGAAAAAATAATTCTGTTATCTGAAGCTCTCCCTTCACTTCTCTATTTAAATCACCACTTTTGTATAAACATTTGTCATTATCTACTCACAAGCTCAAGAATTTCCATGTTATACTTTCCGGAGGAATCGTGCTTCTTCATGAGAATGCCTAACTTTGCACTGATGCAGGAACTCAAGAATAGATAGATCAATTTGGATGGAAAATTTTTGATCATAAACCTTTTTGTCCAGACTTTGCTGCTACTGGTTGCTCCCACCACCCCTCCCTCAGCTGAAAATTTCTGAGCAGTAAATATTTTGGAAGTGATTAAAAATTTGAGAATGCAGCAAACAGCTGGCTTAACACTAGAGCGTCTGAGATTTCAATTATCCTTAAACGTCCACCAGTGTATTTTTAAGGATATAAAATATTTAAATAATTGCAATAACAGAATAATTGTTTAACTACTGTTCAATAGGGTTTAGTTTTAAGACTTTTTAATATAATTTAATGTAATTATCATATATTATGACCCTTTATATCATAAAAAACTGACATTGATATTATGTTTCGTGAAGCTTGTTGGACCACTGCTTTGTCGCAAATCTTACAGGAACATTACTATTATGTTGTATTCATTCTGTGCCATCCCAGAGACATATACACCAGGATTTACTGGTATATTAACAATTTCATATGAACTTTCTTCAGATTCTTCGTATTCACTTTCACTCAATCTTGTATTTTTATCGGAATCTAAATTAGAACAAGACAGATCACCACACCAATTCATTTTCAGAATGCTCTCACAAAAAATTAGCAATTTCATAAGGGCTTAGACCTTTTCTACGAGTCATTGTTTCAGAAAATGCCTGCTTTGCACAAGGTTGTTTTGCCCAACATTTTTTTTATGAGCAGATAAGAAAATGCTATCTAATGAAACACTTAGACACAATGATTTTAGTATGACTGACTCATTTCCACTGTGAATTCAATAATACTGCATTCAATATCAAATAAATATGTGATATTACTTCCAGAAGTTTGTTTTACTAATGGTATCTACTTTTAGTGAGCTATCTTTTGCTGAACAACAGCTATTTATAATGATAAATTGCCTTGGTGTCGAAACAACCTCAATGGACGTTCTAGGTATATTTAGTTGTAAAATCTCTCTAAATTAACCTGGAACCACAAAACTTTTTCTGTGTAATCACCATGAAAAATGATTAAAAGTCATGGAAAATTTTCAAATTCCCTTCAAAAATGAGGAAAGGAAAACAAACTAAACAGGCTCAGATGTCCAATCGACATGACCCATGTTCTAGTGTTAATGCACTGGCAGCAGAAGAACATAACGTAGGAATTTTGAAATTCATGAGGAAATATACAAATGTTTAAATGTAAAAAATGATTGTGTAGAGAAGTGAAGAAAGCTTCTGATGTGTCATACAGTTTTTCCCACTATATAACTGTGTTCTTCATTTTGTTTAAGTGAATAGTCTTTATTTTCTGGATGACTCTCATATATAGAAATATATATATATACATTAACTGTTAAAAATTTAACTGACAACAGCAATAAAATAAAACATTTATTTACAAAGTATACATAAAAAAATACCCTGGCCACAATAAAAGAAGATTTTGGAAATTTGTCGCCTGAGGTTTATAATCCTCATTTTCATCTTCCATATTGATTTCATTCCTTAAAAGAAAGAAGAAAATATACATTTTGAAGTATAAAATGTTAGATTTTATATATATTTATATTTTAATAATACAAACAAAATATTCAAAAGAATCGCTACAATAATTTAGCTTTTTCTCAGGGTGAAAAAATAAATAAATAAAATATATTAATTTTTAGAATTATGAAAATCAATGGAAGCTGTAGAATTAAAGCAATATTATGCAATGAAATTAAATTTGATACATGACTTCCTCCCACATATTTGAAAAGCAATATTGCATAACATACAAATTGCAGCCATAAAAAAGTAAAGACTTTCGAACAATAGCATTCATATTATTTACATATTTTAAGACAATCTTTATAAAACATATTCGGAAGCAAATTTTATTTTTATAATTCTATAAATCTTTGAAGAATATAAAAAAAAAAAAATGAATTTCAGGGAAAAAAATCACGAAAATACTTTAAGAATATAATAACTGAAAGCAGCACAAGTCATTGATAAATACCCTTAAAAGAGGGTAAAAACATTTATTTGCACTAATAAATAGGTCAAACAACAAATACAGATTTGTTTTAAAAATTAATAGCAACATTTTTAAGAAATGCTTTTATAACATTGTACAAAGTAGAAATTTTTTTAACTGAAAATCTGAAGGTCAGAATGAATATAACAAAAACACTCACAACTAAAAATAAATTTAGGCTTCCATGAATTTTCCAAAAAATAATATATTCCTAAGCATTCATTAAAAATGTTAATATATCACAAATAAAATTCAAATTTTAAAGTAAAATTACTTAAGAGTATTTTTATAATTTTGTTTTGCTCTCCCTAGACTCTTAATAGCAAAAGTTTCTACTTTTCAAATGCTCTAATTAAAAATTTATTTTTTCAAAATTATTGTTATTAATTATTATTTTCTAATTTCCAGTCGTATACTTCATATCTCATCACTGTAATTAATTTGGAATCTTGCAATCTATTTAACAGCAAAATCATTCAACTATTCTTTAAAAAGAAAAACATCTGAATTTTTGTATTTTTCTTTCAATTGAAAATTTTCTACCACACAGACAATGCTACATTTAATAAATCAAAATATAATTAAAATTAATAGATGAATTGATTGTTAATTCCTGGAAATTTTAAAATACTAGGTGGGAAAACAATACAAAATTAAAAGCACATCAGAAAATAAGTAAAAAAATTCATTATAAAACTTCACCTGAACAAACATTATATAGAACTTCTATAAAAACATGCAAATGATTAACTTAATAGTATAATGAGTAAATAATACATTGTAACACTGAAGAATTAAAAAAAATCATTCATAATGAAGCAAGATTGTTATGCAGTACAATAAAATATTTCATAACAATATCTGAATATATATAGCTTGGATTTCTGTTTCTTTTCAGGCAAATTTATAATGATTTTTCCATTTATTTCTGAACATTATAAAAATTTTTAATTGTAATATTACAAAATACTGTTAGCTAATCAAGAAAAGAAATCAACTGTGTAAAATGAAATAAAGATTTGTTTACAAATCTTGGTTTTTAGATAGGATGTATTAATAAAGGTATTATCTATATCAAATTGAAATTTACCTAAAAGTGTATAACTTTTCTGGCTTTATAGCTAAAGCTGCCTTAAACTGATGAGTACAGCACACATTTCCTTTGATATCAACCTACAAAAAGTTTATGTAGATATATATAAATTTCATGCATATAAAAATAGCTTGACATTTAAAAATGATCAATGGAATTTCAAACACGTATTTTGAATTTACTCTAGTAAAAATTTTACCAAACCATTATGAACTTCCCTCCTGGTAATAAAATTGTACTGGATTTACAATTTTACTCATACAAAATGTTTATTTTAAAGAGTGATTTAAATTATAAATCTTACACATAAAAGCATGCATTAAAATTTTTTATAAGAGTATTAATTTTTTTTGTGACAATTTTGAAAACTATATTTGGAAGTAAAATAAGCAATTTTTAGCATCAAACATAATAAAATAAAGTAGTTTAAACCTAATAAATAATCCTATAAGCAAATTTTAATAAAAACACCATTTACCAATAATCTCAAACAAAATATTTTATCCATTTAATTCCAATCTTTTAAAAATCTATTATAAATATCTGACCAAACAAAAAGTACAACTAATGAAATGCACAGATACATAATTTTAAACATATTTCAACTGAAATAAAATGCATAATTCTCACCTCCCATAATCTTGAGCCTGGACGAGCAGAATATATTGTACAAGGATCAACAGATCGTATTCCAGGATAAAAACATGCTCCATATTCACCGTCTCTTAATTTTTTCCCAATAGTTAAAAACTGTTCCCTAAAATACAAAGTCAAAAGAGGCAATTAAAAACTTGTAAAACTAGTGATTTTTGTTTCATTCCATCTAATATAAATCATCACATTAACTAACAATTTCTTCTTTCAGATCATTATTTTGTTGGCAATTAACAAATAATGCAAATTTTTGCATTATTTTCTGTGAATTCTATATAAGTGAGTAACAAAAACTTGATTCAATATACATGTAAAAAAAGGTTAGAAATTAATATTCTTTGGAGAAAATTTTACACACTTTTTTTATCATTCCACAGATTCGAACAAAATGACATATGTTACTTAAAAAAAAAAAAAAATATTTATTAAAAAATACAAAATTAAACATTCATTAAAAATAAGAATCACAGTACAAAAACATTGAAATACATCTTACTTTTAAGGATATTTTTAACTTAGTTTTAGTGATGGTTTGTCTTAGCATGAGTTATATGCCATTGGTTAAGCAAAGGGTTTGAAACTTTTTTTTATTACATTGAGGAAAGGCCGTATAGGCTATTTCCCTACGGGAAGCCCAATAGCCTATACGGCCTTTGCAGGAAAGTTGTCAGAAGAGTTTGTGTTGGCCAGGGAAGCACAAACTGTTAGATAAATAAAATTCCCAGCTACTCCTTTCAGACACAAAGGGCAGTCTTAAGGAGAGTTTTTTTTTACACTAATTTGGTGTAGGTGTTCCTGAAGGAAGTAATGACCAGTAAAAGTTCTAAAAATAGCAGAGAAGATATTTCTAAGAAGATTCATTGAGGCTGGACAATGGAGCAGTCTCTCAGATCTTTCCCCTAGCATCATCCTCTTGAATTCAGTGAATGTATTTTCCCACAGATCTGGGACATTTGAAAAAGCCTGTCTGCATGGCAGACCACCAGAAAGAAGGCCATAGGAGATTGCAGCCATGCTTTGCCAGAGAGTCTGTCATTTTGTTGTCTGGAATACTGCAATGGCTAGGGATCCAATGGAAGACAATACATAGTCCAATCAGCACTGTTGAGTTCATGAATTTTTTCTCCCCTCCTCCACCTCTATTTAGTCAATATCATGTAAAGAGCAGAGAGTAAGGATCACAGACTGAGAACCCACAAGGAAAACAGCTTGTCCATAAGAAATAGATAAATTGGTCAAGTGGCATATTGCTTGTCGCACAGCCTCTATATCTGCATCAAAGTTTGTAGTGCCCACACCTGCGACGAAAAAGCCTTCAAAAGGATTTTCACAATAGAAGCCAGCCTCAGCTGAGCCATCAGTACAAATGTGAAGCCACATTTTCTCTGGAAAATTAATTGATAAATTTAAAATTGGAAGGCTGAGGGTGGAAGGAAAACTCCCTTTAAGGCTAAGAGTCAGTGAGGAATATTCGTCTTTATAATGTATTTATTCCGTAGGTCACAGATTGCAAAAAAGAAAGAATGGTGTGATTTAAGTCATTTTGGAGGGGGAATATATTTCTACCAGAGCAGAAGTGGCAGTCTCATGCATTTTTCAAATTGCTTTTCTCTCCTAACCCCTAGGGGCTCAATGTTTGTCTGTATTTCAAGGGTAGTAATGGGAGTGGAAGAGGCAACAGAAGTAATAAGTCTGAGGGTTTTATTTTGAATATTGTCTGTTATATCACCACAATGTTTAGATGCTGTAGCCAAGAGTTCTTCCCCATAGTCAAGGACAGGTCTGACATAGGAATTGTATGTGGTGGTAAGAACATCAGATGATCCCCAAGTGACCCCAGCCAATCTTTTGAGAAAACTAAGTCTTTTTTCACTTTTTGCATTTTCCTATGCATGTCCTCTTCAAGATAGCCTATAGTTAAAAGTGGCACCAAGATAACTAAAATGATCTTCACTAACAAGGTCGAGGTTCATATATTTAATCAGATGCTGGGTGTTTCTAAGTTGACAGTATAAAAAGTTGGTACATAATTTTTTCGGTGTTCACAATCATTTTATTTGCTCTGCACTACTTCTCAATATTTTCATTGCAGAGTTATTATTTTTGTTAGCAATATTATTATTTTGGTCAGTTGAAAAGATGACAATATCGTCTGCAAATGCTAGGCATTGGATACCATGAATGCTCCTGAGTTTTTCAATTAAGTCATTAACCATAATGTTGAACAGAAAACCACTAATAGCTGCACTCTGTGGTGAGACATTTCTCAATTGGACAAATTTAGAAAAGGTCAAAATGTATTTAACCTTTGCTTGTCTCTGCACAAGAAGTATTTGATCCATTTGTACATATGTCCAAAGATTCCCATATTAGCCACCTTTTGGATGAGTTTCTTAATCTAAATAGCATCGTAAGCAGATTGAAAGTCAACAGATACAGTCAAAGTAGATTTTTTGCAGTGAAAATCATCTTTTAATGATTGTGAAAGAAAGACTGCTTGTTCAATTGTGTTTCTTTTGTTCCTAAAGCTATCCTGAAATTTTGAAATTTTATTATAGGTTTAAAAGAAATAGTTTAACCAATTAGCAATCATTTTTTTCTATCAATTTACATGTATTTGTTAAAGAGATAGTCCTGTAGCTTAATGGATGGTCAGTAGGATTACAAAGCTTTAGAATGGGAATAATAACAGATTTTTTTCCAATCAATAGGTATATTTAGTCTTCCAGATAATATTATAGAAGTGTAGCAGGGTTAGTTTGGCCTTTTTACTTAAAAAAGTTCTACTGGAAGATCATCTGAGTTTGCCCTTTTACCCTTCTTTGTTTCCTCCATTGCTTTTAGTAATTCATTACAAAAAAATCCGTCATTCAAAAGCTGATTATTTTCTGGACTCGGACATCCAACAGAAACCCCACGAAAGTTAAGACCAATAAGTTTATTTATGGGTAATCTACAGACAGATGTATAATTTTTAGCCAATGCCAAAGTTTTGTCATGATTTGTAGAGGATTCATAATGATTTTACCGTTAAGGAAAAGTTTCATTTTTTTGGATAAGGATTAATTCTTTAAGGTTAATAGGAATCGGTGAGTAAGTACACCATCCCTTCTGAAGTCAAAATTTGCAGCAAAATTTTTTAAAAGTCTCTTTTTGCAAGTTTAATGGCTTTCTTTAAAAGAGCTTGTGCTCATTTTTGTGCAATATTGTCAACGTTATCACTAGAAAGCACACACATTGTCTCTCCTTGACTTGAGATCAGCCAATTCCGTTGTAAAAAAAAAAAGTTTGGAAATGAAAAGCAAGAAATGCAGTGCAATAAATTATCAGCAATTGCAAAAGTATTTTTAAAATAATAACGAATAAAAAAAATTTTAACTATCAAAATTTATTTATATGATACACATCCAATGTTATAAGAGGTGGGTTCTTTTTTTTTTTTAATTATTGCAATTAAAAAAAATTATACCTCTAAGTAATTTTTTTTGCAGCATTTTATAAAAAGGGCATTTGAATGAAGACATTTTTTTTTTAATATTATTTTCCAATGTATTAATCAAAATAATTAAGTTTTCTTAGCATAATAAAAATACTAATTATTCTGGCAATTAAAATCAATGAGTATATTTTTAAGTTAAAAAATTTTCTACTACATACTTGTTCGTATCACAAAGATAACATCTGGTAAGAGTAGATACTAGCAAATGATCTTGAGCAAAATCTAGCTGAACTACTTTGGAATCCAGTTTCATCAATGTTGTTGTTGGTACTTGAAATATATTCCTAGTCTAAATGTAAAATATGAATCTTGATACATAAAAGTATTAAGAAATCATATAAAATGACAGGAAATTATGAAATGCAAGAAACATAACAAAGAAGTATGAAATGTCTTTTAATAACCACAAATAAACATGGCAGAAAAATTTAATGAAATCTGGCACAATATAAAATATTTTCTATCTTTCTCACTACTCTCTAATATAACAGAAAATAAAATAGTATCTTCTAATCCACAGCCAAAATTTTTTTAAAGAGCACATCATTTTTTTAATAAACATCTAGCAGGTATAGCTAACTTACACAAGCAATCTGAACATATTTTTTAATTTAATTTTCTTATTTGTAAATTAATTTTCTGGAATTAAAAAAAAAATCTTCAAGCCCTGAGCATATCAATGAAACACAACTTAGCTTTATTCATTTTGATCATTCAAAGTCCAGAATAGGTAAGTGAACTGATCAATATTTAGATATAGAAGATTTGTCAATCTAATGTAAGTATAACATTCATAAAATTTTTCATGTTATTTTTCTTTGTTTTGAAAAAAAAATTGCATGCATCACATATAATTTTTTAATTGAAAAAATTAGAAGTCTCTTGAATTTACATTATTTATAACATAAATACTTATAATGTTTTAAATATGAACAGTGAATTTTAATAAAATAATTGATTATTATGGAGTGTAAATTTACAGAAATTTACCATTAAACTAAAATTATTCATTCTAGACATTTCAGCAATACTTTACCATAAGAAGAAACCAAACACTTAAAATGCATTTAGCTTCTGGTTTTGCTCAGGTATCATTCAGTTATTTACTTTTAAGTTTCAGCTGATACATATTTAAAAAAGTTCCTTTTAAAAAATTATTATAAAACACTATGGCAAAATTTATGTAGAAAGCAAGTTAGGAACTGATTAAAAACAATACCATGATAAAAATAGAAGGATAGACAACATAGCACTATCAATTATATTGAAGCCCTTCACCCCTATTGAACCCATGATAGGTTCACTTAAATTATAGTGCATCCTACAAAAATATACAGAAATTGGATATTCTGGATATTGGATAAATAGAAAAACAAATCTGTTAAATTTTTATTTTAGTTATATAATTTAAGTGTTATTTCAGCATATAAAATATTAAGAAAACAATGATCAATGTATAATTTTTAAAAAAAATATATTAGTAGCTGCTTTTCACAAGTAGTGAAATCATAGAAACAAAAGCATATAAACTGAATTACATAACATGAGAAATAATAATAAGAATATCAAAATTCCTTGCTAGTTAAGATTTTTTTAAAGAATAGTAAAAGGCATCTTTTCTTTTTAATCTATATACCAATATCCAGCATTAGAACACTCCCTTTGAATATCCTTTAGAATATTTCACATACACCAGGAGGTACACATGCCACACATTAAGAAACATTATTCTAGGAAAGTGATGGAATATGAATAAATTGCATATGTGCCATATCATATTTGCTGAGTTCAGCCTTCCTGGAAATACCGCAGAAGCAACTTAAAAGATGTGGTCAATGGACTTAATTCATGTGACATCACGATCACGTGATGAGGATAGCATGTGACTATGTCTACGTTTGTTTCCCGCTTAACTCAGACCTCACACTTTGTTTATTATTGCTACGAGTATTTTGCTTCTGCATTATAACCACTAAAATTTCATATTTAACTATATATGGTTGCTCGATCACTCTGAAAGATAATATGATTGAAGGAAAAAAGTTTTTTTTTTATAATATCCCAGTATAAATTCCGAGTATTTTGTAAACATGATTCAGAATGATGAAGCATAAAGATTTTAAACCATCTCCTTGCTAGTTATTTTATTCTGACCACTTTGAATATGCTTGTTTTCAATACCAGCCATTTAGAAATCGTCGCCAGCTAAAACAGAGATTCCTACAATTTTTGTGTTCACTAAAGAAACTTCTAAAAGAATTTTGGACAGATGTCTTCAGAAATGTAAATGCTTCAAAGTAAATTTTTGTTTATTTTAAATTAAATTATACTGGGAACATACATAAAAAGATAAAATATATTTAGCTTCCTTAAATTTTAGAGTAGTTAATAGATATATTTCTGTATTAAATTATCTAAAATAATACAAAAATCTGGTATGTAACCATACATGTCATATAAAAACAAGTACTATATGTGTAATGTATCTTACTAAATAATTTTACATTCTCATGGGGAAAAAAAATTTCGAAAAGCATTTACTACAGAAATGGAAAAATATCTTAATTTACTACAGGTTCACTAATGTTTATACTTGATGAGAATCAAATACCACATTCAAACATTAGAAATAAAAATTACCTTTTGTAAAATTTTATGTAAAAAAATTCTGTGAAACCTTTTTGAAAGTCTTTATGCGCACAACAATTTTAGTAAAAAGATATAATTTATCGAGAATTAAATTCTAAATGTGGTAAAAAACTAAGGCATTAAAATTTTTTTAATTAGAATATGTGTATTATAGAATATAAATTTGTGTGCATATATTGAATATAAAAGTCCTGTTCTATCCTACATGATCAAAATAAAAAGTCATTTTTAAATCCATAATTCTTTTACAAAAAAAAAAAAAATTATTTGTGCGGTATCTATTATGTGGTATGAGGATTTCTTAACACAATATCTGTTTTTCAGAATTTGATTGGTATAAATTTGTCACACAGATGTACAATTTTTTTTACTATGGATAACAAATATGCGGGTAAAATTCAATAATTTTGATGATTAATTTCATATAAAGACTATACACTTGTTATTGAAAAATTAATATTATGTGGTCAAGAAATCTATGCAACCTCAGCTGAAATTTATTAAGCATAAGAATATTCTGGATTTTAATTTTTACATAAGTATTGAAGTTTAAAAGGCTCATGTATATTGATATTATCCTGCTTATAAATTTAAGCCCTGAATACATTTGTTGCATTGAGTTAGTTACAAATATTGACCCAAGAAATGTACTTAGATCAGTTCTATGATATTTATCGGTAATTAGAATCATGAAACCAAGTATGACTTTACATATACACATTTGATTCTGTAGGATGTTTACTTTCTAAAAGCAGTGGCAATATTCAGAATTTTAATATAACCTTTTTCAACTCTTTATTTACCCTTAAATGTATAACTTGATAAATTGTTGTTTGCAATAATCTATATTCATGAAAAATTCAGTAAAAAAATGTAATTTCAGAGAATTTTTTTCAAAATTATTGTTAAGGGGTTAATCATCCAAAATCAACGATATTTTTGTGTGACGTATGTTGAAAGGACAAATTTGGGGCACTTGTACAGCATTATATAATATCGACTAATTTCTTCAAATAAAAAAAAATAAATGCTGCGATATACAGCCAAGAGCGGAAACTGTTCCTGATCATGTTTGAACACAGTAATAATAATAGTGGTATAATTTTGTTTTAAAAAAAGTTTGGATGTCTTTTTGCTTGGCGAAATTAGTCAGCAGTTTAATACATATGTTCCAAGTTTTGGAAAGGTATGAGTACTGATCTAGTATTTCTTAGAGAAACTTTGAAGTAAATTAATATTTTGCATGTATAATTTGGGGAAATGAAAAGTTCTATGAAATTTAGGATTGCCCTGGTAAAAGAATCTTGCTTACAATTAATACAAATTGTGATTTTCATTAGAATGGGACTCAATTTATTCATGATAAACTTTAGTAACTTGTTAAATTAATAATGATTTAAAAAAATTTATTTAAAAACTTTATTAATATATTTTAAAACAAACTTCAGAGCAAGAATTTTGAATCTTTTTCCTGATGTCATTTTATCTTCCATTTTTTTTTTTTAAGTATAAATATAATTATATATAAAAGTATACTTTAGATGTATATCAGTGATAACAAAATAACATGTCAATACATTTCTCCAAATAAGTTTTAAGTTTGAATGAAATATATTTAACACTAAGAATAACTGGTATAAATAGGTATGCATTAAGTTTTGGTATGTTCAGTGGAAGCAAATCAAATATTTCCATTAAAACAGAAGATAATGCTTTGTTTATTTTAGAGGAACAGATTGTTATAATTTTGCAATTACTGTGAAATTTAAAAAAAGAAAACCCTTTGTCAATTTTATGCTTCCATCCACCCCCTTTATTTGGATGTAGTTTTAAGTATATGCATGTAAAGATTTATTAATAAAAATTAATGTAAGGAAAATTAGGGTGTTTAAAAATAAATATAATAAGCTTTATTATTTAATATGTGATTTTACAGTTATGATGAACAAATGTTATACAAGTATTATATAGGTAAATGTTATACAGGTACATATGTATTTTTAGGACATGAAAAAAAAAGTGTATCGAGATAATTTACAAAAAATAGTTTGTACATAGCCATTTATACATGTTTCTTTTATTCAAAACTTTCTATAAGTTAATGATTTCAGTATTCTAATTTGTTTTATGTAAATTTTGAAAGTTGATAGTGTATAGAAGTGGATTTTATAACTCTGCCAGTTTTTAAGATATGAAATTCCAAAATTCTTGTGATATTTCATTTAATTTGAACCCATACTATACAATTTTTGAAAAATACTATGAAAAGTTTTGTAAATAACCTATACAAATGTTATGCAGTATCCTGATTTTGATTTCTAGTTCCTATATGTGATATATTTAACATAGCTGGTTCTTTTTCTTATAGATTTAATTAATTTTAAATAACAGACATGTCCTTTGAAAAAATTAAAACATTGTTTCCCTCTTTTTCTTATTTTCACTTACTGTACATAATTTATTGCCTTTTTTTTAAATTTGAGGAGAATAAAATCTCGCCTCCCTTCAAAAGCAACAAATTTTAAGATACCTTTTATGAAATTTCTTTTTTTGTGGGTATTTTTACTTTGTACACATTTTTTGTGAGGCTGTAGAATATCAGTTACATGAATTAAGAGAAAAGAACAATTTCATTATTTACTTTATGAGCTGATTGCTCTGAAGCAATCTAATATGGAATAATGTGAGAACTTAAAATATATCTAGGTCTTAAAACTTTTATGCGGTGTAGAAGTTTCAGCTCAATTGAAACTTGTTATTTCTTTGGGAATTAATTTGTCATCAGTAATGTATTAAAAAACTAGTTTTTGCCATTAATTTCTTTGTAAACAAGAAAAGACCTTTTCAGATCTTACTTTTGTAAATGTATATGAAAAAGAAAAAAAAAAGCATTAATTTGATAAAATTAAATTTAATAGTGTTCAAATTAGAATAAATAAATATCACAAAAACCTTTAAAAAAATATTTTCAAAATTTTTTGTTTATTATTAATTACCTGTGGTGGTGTTTAAAAATGTAAGTTTTTTTTGTCATAAAACCTAATAAGATACATAAAGCGAGAGAAAATTTTAGAAATTCTGCATAATTTGACCTTTTTTAAACTATTAAATCTTTAGTTTAGGAGATGATTTTCTTATTATTTTTTTTTTACTGTATCATTTTATTTGTTTGGGTTGATGACATTTACTACTCTTTTGTTGTAAATAAATTGAAAAAGCCATTTATTTATAAGAGATTTCCAGAGAATTTTTTAGATATTATCAATAACATATAAAAAGTGAGGTTTAAAAATTGTATAAGATATTATGCAATTTGAATATTGGCAGTTTGGCTCGCAATATTGGCTCGATTTGTTCTCTATTTGTCCTTATAGTATAGTGTTACATTCACAGAGTCTGATTTATACAGCAGATCATGAAATGGTTTGTTTATGTAATGTTAAAATTAAGTGTCAATAAATGATGTATATTAAAATGAGCATGATTATTAAATAAAACTCTGTCCAATAAGAATTTTCTGCTTCTGTATACGAGAAATTTTCATGAAAACAATTTAATTTGTTCTACTATAAAACAATTTTATTAAAAAGCCTATTTCTTTAAACATGGTTCTTAATTTATTTTTAAAAAAAGTCCAATTCATTAATTTCTGAATGTTAAAGACAGAGGTATTTCCAAAAAAATTATAACCTCTTGAAGGGTAATAATTACAAAGGAAGTCAGACTATAAAATGTATCAAATGTTTAGTACTAGATTATTTCAGATACCCAAAACCTTTAAATGATGTTAAAAGCATCTTCATTTCCATCACAGAATTCCTAATTCTTAATCAAAAACTTTCATATTAACCAAATATTATTTTATACACTCTGCTCTCAAAAAGTATAAACCTTTTTTTAAACATTAGAAATAGATATAAATTTTTTAAATAAACAAAAATATCCATGTTTCTAAATGTTCCATGGTCTTCCATAATAGAAATTATAGAGGCAGCATTTCTAAAAAAACCCAACATTTGTAGCTGGTAAATACTAAGGGAATCAGACAATGAAGGGTATAAACATTAATATTTCAAAATGGGACTATTTCCTATCTACACACGTTTCTTAGATAGTTAACTATTTTATGAATTTATATGGAGTGATACACTATCTATGAATAAGTAATTGGAAACCTATGAGAAGTTTTTCCAAATTCAGTAGTCTCAATTTTATATTGTAAATCATTATTGTGTGTAAATAAACACAATCTACTAAAAAAATACTAAGGACTAAATATAAGTATACTAAAAAAATAACCTAGGACTATTAAATATATGTAAACAAACACTGCAAGTAACCGTCAGCTTCGCACACTAACATCAAATGACATATACTAAACTAAAACAAAAATTATACTAAAAAAATTACGAAAATTAATTCCTACCTAATTATGAAACAAGGAAAATGCAAAATCATAATAAAAATAAAAGTTTCAGAAATAAACTTCATAAAGAAGATATAAACAGTTCAAGAGGAATGTCACACACTAAAGCAAAGGCCGGGGAAATGTTTGTATACTCGTCATGTGATTCTGACTTGGCGCCGACTAGTCGTGAATCGACCCCATAGCTAAAAATCAAATTTGGAATAGTTTTCAAAAGCTCTAAAAAGGGAATTTTAATCTTGAAGATGAACAAAGAAGTGGTCCATCAATGCAGATGGATAATGACTATTTAGATACACTGATTAAGTCAGTATGCCATATGACAAGGATGGAAGTAGATGGCACACAATAATGAGTACAAACAGTACTGGAGCACTTAAAAAGGATGGGAAATGTTTTTTGAAGTGATGCTTGCAGATTTCAAATTACAGCTAAAAAAATCAACAGAGTGTTTACACATCACTAGTCACAAAAAAATAATTGACTCTTGTTTAAAGCATATAATAACTGTAGATGGAAAGAGTGATATTTTATGCAAATATCACCCAAAAATTTTAATGATTAAGCATAAAAGAGTAGCCTATTCTAATTGCAAAGTCAAGATTGAATACAACAAAGGTATTGTTTTGAATTTGACGGGATGTAGAAGAGAAGGTTTATTTTAAATTAACCAAAATATTACTCCAATATTCACTGCCAACAATTTGATAATTTAAATTAGATTTTACTCCATAAACAACTACTCAATAGGTGATGGATGATACTTCAGAATGATAATGTTCAGTCACACCTCATAAATGACTCAATAGAAGTTCAACAAATTTGGATGGAAAATTCTACTTCATACACCTTGAAATCCAAATGCAGCTTCATCAGATTATTATCTGTTTTAATCTCTGGTATTTCTTTATATAAAAAAATACCAGTAAAAAACAGGATATCAAAAATTTTCTAAGTATTTTGCATAAATATACAAAAAGTTTTTCCACAGTGGAATTAATAAATTGACTAAAAGATGATTCAATCTCATAGAGAAAGCTAGGGAATATATTAGTGATTAAATATGTGCAACAATACAAATTCATTTCCTTTCAAAACTGTCTATATATATCCTTTATTATTTGTCATTCAACACAACATAAATTTTTTTATCTTTATTTTTTTTAAAATTTTGTAAAAAGTATAATTAAATCTGATTTTTTTTCTGAAAAATGTATTCTGCATTTAAATTTTATAGATTCCTAAGAAAATTTAAATCAAGATATCAATTAAATAAATTATAAATAATTATTTCAACAGATTCTACTTGAATGCATCAAAAACCTTCACAGAAATTAAATTTTAAATGGAAAACATTGTATGCACACAGAAATTCCTTTTATGAGAAAAAATACATAAAAGAAAATAATGTTAACACTTGCTATTTTGGTACTAAAGAGGGCTGTCCAGAAAATGTAGCTAAAAGCAGATAACATCAAAGGAATAGTTTATGCATAAATTAACATTAATTTTAAAAGACTAATCAGTATTTATATAAATTTTAGTAAGACAAATAACTTACCCTTGATGTTGAAACACTAATGACAGAAACCCTTCCCTTATTATCTCCAATATATATTTTAGATGATGATATATTCCATTGCATAGCTGTAACAACTGAACCTCTATGCTCAAAAGAAATTTGTAATCTCTGCGGTGGAGCAGTTCCACGTTCTGCATTATGTTCCATAACAATTGCAACACCTCGACTGTAACATTAAACACATGATTTTCTTAGCATTAAGAAAACCTTATCCAAAATATAAATTTATATGCACAGGCTGTTGATTATTAAATACAAAAATATGCAAATGCAAATACAAGTGTAAAAATAAATAAAAATGCTCTGATTATTTCAATGACTTTTATGTTATCCAACCATATTCTAACAAGAAAAACTACATCAATATTTCCTGATTTTAATCATAAAGTTTAATTTTAAAGTCTTAAACTAACATATTATTACAAATATCACAGTTTCAATGATAGTCACAAAAAATATTTAAAGTATACAGTCATACTATTTTCTTAATTGAAAAAATAAATCATTTTAGAAAATTAAAAATGCTTTAGTAAAAATGTTATATAAAAACTTTAGTTATAGCAGTTAATAAAAATCAATTGTTTTATTTATAATAAAAAAGTTTAATAATTTTAATTTTTTTAAAATCAAGTGTGAATTGAAAAATTTTATTTACTTAGTTGCAAAGGCAATAACATTTTCATCTGGTGACAAAGCAGTTTGACAAACTGGTCCTTCCTTAAATAGAATATAAACATATTAAGCACACTTCTTATCAAAAATCAAAACTGAAGTATGGATGATTACATTTAAAAGTAAACATGATGTAATAACATAATCTATCATGGGCAAATCAAATGTATATATATATTTAAAAGGATACTTTATCCAGCAAGATTGAATATATATCTTTTTGATGTAATATTTACAGTAATAATCACTTTTAAAAATATGACTCTTTAAAAGTGTTTGAAAACACATTATTCCTGCTACTTTATCATTCCTGATGAAAAAAGGACAAAGCAAAATACTCAAATACTCCTATTACAATACTTGCAAATAAGTTTCAGTCATTTTAGGATATAATCTGAGCTTCACAGATTATCTAACAAAAAAGAAAATTTAAAAAAAAAATTGCATTACAAATATATCTAGGAATATTATCTTAAATTTTGATGCTGACAATCCAAAAATGATTTTGTGCTTTAATGCTGTGAAGTTATAACTAAGAATTGACTTTTACATTGAATCATTAAATTTTTGTCCTCTCAATTAGCAGCACCTTACATGTGGAATGAAATCCAACAAATTGATTATTTTCAAAATATCAATGGCAACTAAAAAAAATGTGCATTAAAAAAAATCTTTCTAAAATGATTATCCTAACTTTTGAAGCTAACAACCCTAAAATGACTTTGTGTTTCTTTTGTTAAGTTATATGACTAAAAGATGACTTTTATAAAGACATTTTGCTTCCTTTTCCCCAAAGTTTTATGAGGAATAAAATCTAGTAGTATGTGTTTTTGTTGTTTTCTTTAGCATTCATAATTGATATAAATAAAAGAAACTTATAGCTATTCCAAAGATATGCTTAAGCTATCACTGAAACATTAAATCCTTAACACTATTGTTATACAAAACTATTATATCTTGTATCTGTGAAGAAAAATTAATTGATTTAATTACACACATAAGTAATCAAAAGCCACAAGCACACTTTCTGAAAGAAATCTGTTACTAAGACTTTACCATATGGGCAAATACTGTCATGTTGTCATTATTCGAGAAACAGATCTTAGACTACATTATTTTAAAAAATTGATGCCAATAAAAAAAGTATACTTTTAGTCATTTTTCTACTTTTGTAAATTGAAACTAGAATTGTTTTCTTTTAAAAAAAGGAAAAGCAATAAAATTACTTTTTACTAAGTATTCAAATTATCTATTAATAGAGAGAGCAAAAGTATTTTTTTTAAATAATACAAAATAATATGAAACACAGTACATCTTTAATTTTTCTCTGTCAAAGCCTTGAAACAATTTTTTTTGAATTTCTAATTAGTCTGAATTTGAGGGGAAAAAATTAAACAAAGATTGCTTGGGAAAAAAAATATATATTTTGATCTAATTCAAAGGCATTGTGAAGGAAACCAACAGATTATACCAATTTAGCATAAAAGTGTTCAATATGACTTTGACAGAAAAATACTTAAATTAACAATGCCTGTACTTTGTGCTAAGCCCATACCAGTGATTTACTGCCAAAGATTTTGTGAGTAGCAATAGTTTATTTCATTTAGAAAATTTAAATGTTATTTGTGGCAATTAATTTGGCATTGCACATTTCAATGTTAGTGCATAGTTTGATCAGTTAATATCAAGGATTTACCTCAAAAAGAAACAGTGGTTGTCAGATTTCCAGAAAAATGATATACTATTGAAAAACTGAGAATGCTATCTTTCATGTCCAATGAAACTATATTTCAATGAAGAATACATTTATTGGCAGTGAAAAATATGTAAATATAAAAAAAACGTATTGGAATGCTAATTTGAAGGAAGTTTCATAACATACATAACAGCATTCAAGTTTATTGTTGGTGTAAAGAGCTTTCATTGCTTTAATTCTGCAAAAAACTAGGAATTGCAGACAAAATGATATGAAATCAGATAAATTATCTCAGAGATAATCCTTCAGCTGATGGCGACATTACAGAAAGAATTAAAGTCATTGATTGTAAAGTGGAGATAGATATAAAAGCATGTTGTCAAAACATCAAAATTCTGATAGAGTGCTCTCCAATGGATAGTTTAAGGAGTTTACTATGAAACCATGAGTAATTTACTGACATGGTCACTGGTGTAGCTAGTCCTGAGTGAGTCTTATATAAAAATTCCTTCAGAGCCCTTTTTTTAAAAACATGATGGTGCTGTTTATGAGACTGTAGTTACACATGTTGGAGCCCCAGTAGCTTTGGGGCTGCATATCATTGATATGGTTGATACTGTGGTAGCTACGCCCCTGGTCATTGTCACCAACACTAGCACCACTACATTAGAAAGAAAATAAAAATGTTAAAGAAGGATTGATAATTTTTGTAACTGTTAGAAAGGGTACAGATGATACTATAAAATGAACAAAAAATGTCATATTGGTGATCCTGAAATTGGTACACACATAGAAATATATTTCAGGGAAAGTGTAAAACTGACAAAATAAAAATAAATTTAAAAAAAAAAAACACACTGAAGAACAGCTTACCACCCTCTCAAGTCCTCCATGTAAATTTCAAAGGGAGAAAAATACAGAGACAGTAGATGATAAAGATATGTTTTTAGATAGAGAAACCATTCTAATACATCTGTTCCACATTTTCTAGCATAAGCCAAAATTTGTTGAAATTTGCAAAATGTTGCTAATGCTGCGCAGAGTCAATAAATAAATATTTTTTCCTCAAACTTTCTTAATTTTTTAAAAATCAATTTTTATCTCAGTTCCAGTTCAAGCTTCAAATAAAGTGGAGGATCTAGACCAGGGGTCGGCAACCTTTTTACAGTGGTGTGCCAAACCAATCTACCAATATGATTTGGATATTGTGATTCTTGCGGTAATGCATGCAGAGTTAGGGAATAGAGGTCAGGAATACAAATTTAAGGATTTACTATATATTATGTAGTATTTAAAGATATTTATTCACATAAAAATAAACAAAAAATATACAATTCCTTCAACATAAATAGAAGATTAAAAACATACATATAATTTATATATATATATCCTTTGAATTTAATTATTATATACATAATTTTAGAAATTAACAACACCTCCCCCACATACAAAATAATACTATTCCTTCAATATAGTTAAATATTTTAATATGTACCTTTGTCCCTGCACCTCTCTATTTTATATTACAATATCAGGGGTATACTTTGTGGCTTTATACTTCACAAAATTCTGAATGTTTAGTTGAAACAATTTCTTTGCAGATTTAAACTACTTGTCATGCATGAAAAGATTTGTTTACATAGATCTGCAGAAAGCAGAGCACAAGAAATTTTCTCTTCAAACAATTAAACTTCTCTAGAAATGACATCCAACAATTTAAAAAAGCTGTATACTTATAGTTAGAATCATCTTCCAGAATTTTTAGTAGTTTTGTAAATTTTCTTTTCCATAATTCTGAAGATGTTAGTCAAATAAGCTCCAGTTCAAACTTTTCAACTTATTGCAAAAACTGATTAATTTGTAGAGAGGTGTAGAGTGTCATTAAAATTTCTACCATGTGACAAATTTGGCACACGTATGATAGGTTGCTGATCCCTGATTTAGACTATAACAATTTTAAGACATTGAGATTAAACTTGCAATAATGAATGAAAATAAAATTCATTTTAAAAATTTTAATTATATAAAAAAAATTTACCTTAGCAGTTACAGTTTTAATATATGAAAGTGTATCATGTTGTAAAAAAACAACTCCTCCTGCATTTGTTCCAAAAACCACATAGTGACGAGATACATCAAAGCAAGTGTACTGAAATGTTTTTCGAAGACATTAGTATTTTACATGAAATTTACAGAAATAAAAACAAACTGATAATCATTGAAAACATGTTAGATATCAACATATCACAAAAAAGTTTTATAATGTAATTAAAGACTTGAAAATCATAATTTGTTAGTAATAAAATTAATGTCAAAAATGAAAAATTTCAATTTGGAAAAAACTAGTATAACTATTAGATTTAATCAAAATAAATAAATATAACAATAGACAAATAAAAACACTAACCAAAGTATTAAAGTATAAACATATTTAAACCTTGCACAATTATACAGATATACAAAAACTAGCCCCTTGCAACGATGAATTTTATGGGCCTCAATCTAATGAGACTGTCGATTGGATGGCATTAGCAGCAACATACATGCAATAGATATATTCATAAAAAAATTATGTAATTTTGGTCCAAATAATGCTTACTACTTTTAATTGGAGCATTTTATATCAAATATACCTATAATTTGTTTCTTTGTTGAAATAATCATATTGTAAGTAATAATTCCTAGTAACTACCATTTGAAAGAAATTTAACTATAAAAATTGATACAGAATAAAACAAGCTTTAAAATAAAAATGCTCAAAAAAGCAAAAAGTTTCTTATAGGAAAATTATGAAAGACAAAATAACTAAATATTAAATAGAAAATCAATAACAAATATATTTTAACTGAAAAAAGTAAAGTTTCTTGTTAAATTTAACAGAAATTATTTACTAAAATAAAATGAACATGTGTATTTATTTTTCCTATATTTTTTTCAAAATAAAACAAAAATGCAGATTACACTTTAAAGGGAAAAATTAAAAATCTTATGTTTTCTATGAAACTGGATATTCTTCATTCATAATTTATATTCTTGAAGTGAATTGGTACTATACAAGTGAATAAGTGTTTATTAACACAGCAAAAGCAATGCCAGAGATAATGTCATATTTTTGAGCCACAGTCAATCTATGAGAACATGATCTACCCTAGCTGGTGCTATACAAGAATAGCAAAAGTTATATTTCAGAACAGTAGTTTTTACAAGTATAGGTAGCTCAGGTACTTAATTTCCCTGTACATATTACACAGGAACCATAAGAACGTGATATGTAATATACAGAAACTATTAATAAATAAATGCAATATTCCATAAAACATGTTACACTAAATGGAATATTAAAAAGGGAAATTAATATTATGACTAAACTAAATAAATAAGCAGAAACAAAAATTCCTTTTTCTTAAAAAAGAAAAAAAAAATAAGAAATTGGGAGAAATTTTGAAAAATAATTATGTTCAAATCAAAAATATTCATTACACACATATATGAAACAAACATCTTCATACAATGTTTTTTTTTTCCTTCTCAGCTTTACCACAACTGATACATGTATTAAAAAAAGTAGGTATAAAATTTTAATTTAATTTGGAAAAATAATATAATGATGATCATTTTAGATGTTTCAGAAAATAACATTTTCACGATGTTTAATAATGTTTTTAATGATGCGCATGTTTAATAAAATATACTTTTCAATGAATAAAATTTTAATCTTCAAAATATAATTTCATAAATTTAATTGTATTTTATTTATTTTTACTTTTCAAACACTATTATGATAATATCTGCAAAATCAACTTAGGAACAAAATTAAATAAGAACTACAAATACTTATATTTGCTTCCAGTGACCAAAAACAGATTAACATTATTCCTCCAAGGTAATACTTAATAAACAAAAATCAATCTCTAGAAATTAAATAATCAAATTTGGTTGAATATTGAAGAGAAGGAATTCAAAATTTCTGAATGCTTGGTAAAAATATTAGTCTTTAGTTCTTCAGAAAGTTTAAAATTGATGGGTTAAAGCTCTATGAAGTAGGTAATGTATTATAATAATGTTTAATTCTAAAGCTATTCTAATTTTGAGTAACTTAATACAATTTTAGACAAAGCAATGAGACTTTTCAGTTTGGAAATATATGCAAAAATTTCTTCTACATAAGAATTTAGTAGCCTTGTTTAAGGAAATCATTTAAAGTATTTACGATTTTCAGACGTCTTCAAATTATAACTGCTCTAAAAGTGAATATCCTTTGGGAAGGAGAGAGGGTAAAATGTCCGGTGAAATTGTCGAATCGACCACTGATCCGCCAAATTTTGAAAAATCGCCAACTTAGAGCATTTTTACGCCGCGATCAGACTTCACCCTCACTGGTACAAATTCACGAGGATTACCAGATTTGGCGCATTTATAGATTTGGCCAAAAAGCACTTGGTGGGATAAGTTGCCGATTCGGCAATTCAACCAAATGTCCTTCTACATATAAAATATAATGCAATAAAATTCATGAAGAACTCACAATATTTTTTCAGACAAATTCTTTGTGTAACTCAAATCTTCATTATGGTGCTTAAAACATACAATTTATAAGCTCTGATCTTGTAACTAAATGTTGTATTCATGCACTAAATTTGCCAGAAAGACTAAAATGGTGTTCCTTGTATAACTACTTTTAATAAATTAACAAAAAATAACAAAATTTATATTGTTATTCTGGAAAACAATGAGATAAGGATCAGTAATATGGATAATAAATTAGAAAGTAACATTTTTTTCAACTTTCACATAATAAATATTGGGGTAATATAATTTAATAAGTTTAAATGACGATAAGATACTTTCGTAATTGAGGATATAATACTTTCTTTTACTTACTTTCACTCGGTTAGCTGTTTTTATTGGCACAAAAACAGCATCTATATCTTCCAGCTCAGCTAATATGTAAGACACTCTGGGAGGACAAATTCCACCAGCAGCCATTCTAATATGGTATTTTTTTATTAACTCAAATACCTCTTGACTGAATTTATTTCATCTTTAAACACTAATCTTCGTTTTCCCTGGAAAAAAAATACACTGTATACATAATCAGAAAAATAATTTTTTTTCGAAGTAAAAAGAAATGATAAATTTATACAGACAGGTAAAAAACAATCATATAAATTCGAGAAAACTAAGGGCAGAAACATGTTGATCAGATTTAAATAGGACATAAATAAATTAAAAGTGACATTAAAATTACATGAAAACGTATTGGTGAACTCATGATCGGAACATGTGAGGAAAGTTTAACGTAAATCTCCATTGAATTAGATACCGCAGATTAAAAAATTTCATGACAAGCAAAATAATCAAAATTACAATACTCAAATCACAACATTAATATAAATCGACATATTTTGGATTTATTTTTTCTTTGTATGCAGTTACAGTTAAAATGTGAAATTGATGGAATATAATTTAACGTGATGAAATTTCTCACGTGAGTTGAACTTATTAATTTGAAAAGACTAAAATATTAACTTGAATGAAAGAAATTATAATGATTGAAAATAAATCTATCATTTTTTATCTTAACAGTGATGATGAAGCTTGCACATATTTCAAATTCTCAAGAAAAGTGCAGACAGAGAAACAAGTTTAAATTTTATTATGTAATAGATTTTACTAAGGAATCTAAATCAGTGATTCTTAAACTATAGTCTGTGGACCACTGGGTTCCCCAATGCCTTTCTATGGAGTCGACAAAGCGTTTCTTATTCAGAGTTAAGATTTTCCTCTTTTATAGCTTCTAAAAAGCCTCGTGGAAAAATTGAAAGATGTGACATCCTAAACTAGATCACTAAATTTGCTCCAAATGTAAGAAACAACAAGAACATGCTTTTCGATCAGGAATATGTATTTTTTTATCTTTTAAAACTACATAGTCATAACCAGAATATTACTAAAACGTAATATTTTCAAAAAAAAAAAACGAGTGTTACAGTAGTCGCATATGATGTGTAACATCTGATTTGTTATCATGGTAAATACGCGATAGTGACTTTAATCCTGAAAGAAATGAATCGGTTATGACTGGAAATAATTTTCTATCGAATAATTATGTCTTTAATGAAAATTTTATTTTATTAACGCAAGGAGTAATGCAGTTTTTTATCGAAATATTTATTATTGTTCAATTTGGGGAAGAGTGGAGACAATAAATTTATGAAAACTTAAGTATGACACATATACTTGTGATTTCAAGTATTTAAAAATCGTTTAAAACTGGCGTCAATAACAGTACCACTGTTAGTTGTCGAAACATTTCGATTAATGTTCATTTCGAGTTTGAGTTCATCTTTCAGAAAAGCTATGAGCTGCTCAGCTTCTGGCAAACTGAAGTTAACGTTAAAATCACCACTCAAAATCATGGGAAGCGAGTGATAGTTTCTTAAAGAAAAGAGCAGTACCACCTTCGAACTGTTTGATTCGGAGAAATGTATGCGACCACCAAAATGACAAGACTTGCTGGTATGTGCGGTAGGCGGGTGTCTTAATTGCTACTACAGTTGGACCTCCCAGACAAGGGTAGCGAATAGACACCGTCAAGTGCATGCTTAAAAATTAGAAATATTAGAGAAAATCAAAAATACCCGTTTACTTAATTAGTTAGTTTTTTTTAATCGAGAAATCTTTTTTAATCACAATTAAAAATATTATATTGACAGTGACAGGAATTAACCTCAAAGTATGAAAATGATAAGCACTTAAAATATTTATTCAAATAATTCCAAATTACTAACTCCTATTTTTTTTAAAAAATGATGAGCTTTGTCAGACGCTTAACAAGAAATATAATTGTTGGTATACAGTTTACACATATATAAATATATCCTCAGATTTCACACACAACGAGCCCTGAGACTTTGACATTTGAGTGTAAGAATCAAGTTTATTCTGGATGAAGTCTAATAAGACTTGCTGGTATGTACGGTAGGTGGGCGTCTTAATTTCTACTAGAGTTGGACCCCGAGACGAAGCTAGCGAAGAGACACCCCAAGGCGTTGAATTGGTCAAATCAAACAGCGCGCGCTTCCCCCGACTTCCTGTTATGCATTTCCATCCCTTTTCATGAAGTCACTCCAACAAATATCCAGCAACCGAGAGTAAAGATGTTACACATCAAAAATATAGTAGAAACACATGTGTAAAGATCAGAGGGAAAAAAGTGTTAAAATCTGTCTAAGTATCAGAGGAAGTCTTAGGACTATTGAAGAACCTTTAAATCCCTTATCCATGTGTTGGAAGTCAGGAAGGGGTGTTCAAAATCTTAGGGGTCCAGGATGGCAGGCTGATATTTAAAGAGGGGACCGCAGCGATCAAAAGTTAAACCTTCCTTCTTTTATGCTCTTTCAAATGCACATACTTTAAAATTTTTAAATTAATTTTCTTGCGAATTAAAAAAGTTAGCATAGCAAATTTAGAAAGAGGAGAAATAAAACATGAAAATCATCCTTTTTGTGGATGGATACGTAAAATTTCCCGTGTCCCATTGACAAATGATGATTTATGACTCTATTGGTGGATTGTGAACAAGAAATGTAGTTTTCATAGAATTTGTAAGTGTTCCCAGAATTTCTGAAAACAAATAAAAAAAGGCTTTTTTAATGCGTTTCCGTTAATCCTAACCCTCGTCGTTTGACTAATTTTTTACATAAATCTCCGTAGTTATCCACAGCGTTTGAAAAGTACTACATATGCTATTTTAAGAAGAAAACTATCTTCAAGTATTTATATATATATAATTTTAACTAAAGAATATTTGTAAAATATTTTCTAAACAATTTAAGTTTCATTTATTATTATTCATTATTTCATTATTGAGTATTATTCTGAAACGATAGAATAAAAGTTTTTAAATAATTAAAATGAATTTTTTATAATTAAATTATTAGGCAAATGCGAACTGTAGGAAAGAAATATAGCCTAAAATATATAAGAGTTCAAAGCCTTTGTTGGCTTGATTTTATAAAACTCACGTTGTTAACTTATTTTCGATTCAATTAATATATGTGTAGATTTTATACCCTGCAAAAGAATATAATAAAAGTAAAACTAAGAATTTGACTTTTATTAGTTTCTTATTAATTTGTGTTGCATAGTTTTGGGTTAAAATGTTTTAATATTATTTCATAAACATATAGATAAAAGTCTATATAATCATATAGATATAATCATATTTCATAATCATATATTCGTTTGTGTGTTTGTGCATTTATATTATTGTACATTATATTATATATTAGCCGCTACCCATCCACTACACTGGCATTTCAAGAGGTCATACGGCTATGTCTTATTTTTAATTTATAGTAATATATATCATTGCACACATTAAACTTACAATTGTAATGAAAAACTTTCTCTCGGTTCTTTTTTAAAAAAGAACAATACTTAGAAACCTAAAACAAATACATAATAACTCTGAACCCCCTCCATTCCCTGGGGAAACGATTTCCACAAAACCAGTTCTTAATTTACCAGCTCAGGTGTCATCCTCGTCAAAATTCAAAATGATTCAAAATTACGAGGTTCGTTGCCAAAAGCCCTCGAGTTGCCGAACCAATGCGATGTTAATATTCATTCCCTCAATTAATTGCTTTTTAAAAATTATTTATTATATATAATTTTTCCAGTAGCCATTATTTTTACAAATGTTGTAGGGGAGACCGCGGGGCAAGATGACGACGTTAACAATTTTTTGTTGTTTATTAATTTATTTTTAAGGGTAATAAAATCAATTTTACATGAACTGTTAGAGTAGTCCTTTGTAGTATTAAAATATATTACCATTTAATTTTTCAAATAAAAGAAGTAAAGGATAATTTTATGTTTTCATAACCTTAACAAATCGTCATCTTGCCCCAGTACTGGGGCAAGATGACTTTGGCCTTGGGGCAAGATGGCGACTCTGAAAGAGGTTGAACATATTTTATCTTTTGAATGTGTTACATGGTTTAACAAATGATAACTGTGTTTTTACATCTTACAAAGTATCAAACTAAGCGTAATGCATTGTAACGTAATGTTGAAGTATTTAGTTGTGTACCTAACAATAGTCACAAATAAAAATGCCATTTTTATAATTGGAGAATATTCCTCATGCCAACAATCTTGGCATTTACAGTACTGGATCCATTCTTTTGTTGGAGGATTCCTCTTCACAAGCAGGACATCTTATAACATCGTCCTTTGAAGTTCATACAACTGGAATGTTTGGCCAGGATTTTATAGACTTAGGCCTACAGGAACAGTTTGAGTTTTTTTACTTCCTTTTTAGCTTTACGAGCTTCTGTTCTCCCTTTTTTTTAAACTTCCTGTTCTTCCTTCTGCTTTTCCCTTTGTTCTAACATTTCTTTGATGGGTGTGCTTGTAAGAATGCTAGAGCTCGGTTTTTGCTTTCTCTTTTTTTTCTCACATTATGTTGTTTTAGGAAATAGCTTGAAATAAAAAAAAAAAACAAGCTGCTTTGGTGCATCGGAATCAGCATTTGCCATAAGTTCTGGTTTTTCTGGAGGGTTTATATGTTGGTTTTCTACTACCGGCGTCTGAGGAACAGCACTATTATTCTCAGTTTCATCACCAAACAGCCTCATGGTTAGTAGTTTTTACCGCAGCATAGATTCCTCATAATCCTATTGTGTTCGATAAACACAATAGGATTATGAGGCTCGATCCCATATCCTTTCAACGGCATTTTCAACTGTAGCTGATTTAAAGTAAGTGATGCTCAAAACCTCATCAATATTTTTGTCTGTGATAGTTGGTTCTGGATGAGTGACCATAAAGTTGTCACATGCTTGGCTATAGTACGTTTTTAACTGATCGAAAAATGACACAACGATGTGAAAATGACAATGAGACGATGTGATGTGTGCGGCAGAAACCCAACCATGATGATGTTTTTCGTTCTGCAATATAAGATAGCCTGCAAAGTTATATGAGTTTTGTAATTGTCAAAAATCAACAGAGTAGGAGATTCTTTGCTTGGTTTCATATAAAGATAAAAGAGCTTCAAAAAGGAGAAAAAGGTGCCCTCATTGTTCCAGCCTTTAACACTACAGTTGCCTACAGTTCCTGGTGGGGCTCTTTCTACAAGTTCAGGAAGCATTCATTTTCTCGCAAAAAATCAGAAAAGGTGGCAGGTAAAAGCCAGTAACTCTAAAGCAACAAATTATTGTTACATTCCTTCCTCTTGGGGGGGGGGCTTAGCGGATGGCAAAAATGTCTTCCTCTGACCACCTCCTTCGAATGCAACCTTTCCCGATCCGATGCACCCCTTAGCGCAAGGTCACTCGGACATACACACAGTGTTCCAAGTGTTCACAGGATTTTATAGAATGGACAACAATAGTTTAATAAATTACAAAACTAGGGGCAAGATGACGAGCTCGTCATCTTGCCCCGTGTTTCAGATCGTCATCTTGCCCCAGACTGTCTGTTTAAAAATATTCGTTCTCATTACCATGATGGAAGGTAATTGATTGACATTTATTCATGGTAATAGGTAGTATTTAAATTAAGTTTCTCATAAATATTAAAGAGAAACGTTATATCTTACCTGTATCTGTAGCAGAGCTTATTTACACATGCATAAAAGTTATAACGTGGCAGTAAAAAACAATCAAAGCTTCACAGCTAACACAAAAATGACGATTTCAGCGTGTCTATACTATTGTTTAACGACTGGCCAAAAGAAGAGCCAGTAGGTGTTCATTTGATGCTGCTACCTAGTGGATTACGGAAAAATTAAGACATTCTTCATCTTGCCCCGCTCGTCATCTTACCCCGGTCTCCCCTATAACATATATAACATTTCTGCTTCAAATCAGATTTAAAACACTATATTAAAAAAATGTTTTGAAATCCTCACCTAGCAATATTACTTTTTAAATATGTTTCCGAATTTCAATTTTTGGGGACTTGTATTCATTTATTATACATTCTAATGATACTTTTTAACTGAACTTTTTAAAATGATATATAAAATATGACATAATACGGCTAAAATATCAGCGGGGGGAATAGTTTTTTGCCTTTTAAGAGTTATGTTTTTTTTTATGACTTCAATTTTCCTTCATATCTTGCAAATCTTAGAAGCTCAAATTTTAAGACATTAAATAAATTTCCGCAAACATTTTTGAAAAAGGAATATTTTACAAGAAACAGAATGAAAACTATTTAAAGTTTCTCAAAATTTCAGGCAGAATTTGGTAGCCAAACTTGATGCGATAAGGCAAAACATTTCACAAGGATAACATATTTCGCTGCAATAGTAAGAGTATTTATTTCATCGTTTTAGTATCCGAGATCACCAAGTAGTTTGGTCCTGATCTTGTCCCTTTCGAGTTCACGACCAGACTTCCGTTGAACCATATGTTCCAATTTCTATTCATGTAGGGGAGTTGATGCATGAGAAATTTGTTAGGATACGAAGTTCTGACGTAGGCACATTGTAGAAAATAGGGAAAATTGGGTAGCTTCAATTGATTTCTTGATAGAGTTTTCTTTACATATGTCCATTGCCAATAGCATCGTGATATGTGTAAGAGAGTACGATGTTAATTAATCAAGCATTGAGAATTTCACTTCAGATACTGTACGAATGATATTGACATTACTGAGTTTTTACATTCATGAGCATATTGTAAAATAGATTAATTACAAAAATCATTAATATATTCGAATGAAAATAATACTTCTTTATTAATTTTTAACGTCACAATTCTAAGTAATACTACTGCTATTGGCGACGGACCTCGTATTTTTTTTAAACATAAAAAGTCGATGCCACCTGAGCTTAGACAGTACTCTGCAAACGTCCACAATACACCAATAGGAGGACGTTTGATCCTCGACTTCTTTAACGTGCATCGTCCATCTCTACAAGGCGTGTCTTCAGCGCTACTAGGTTCAAACTCATTATTCGCCGGCCCGAATCCGTGACCTTGATCCCTAGGCTACAGCAGCCACGAGACGTTATTCGAAGGAAATGTCCTGAAGAATGGGAGGAAAAGAGTTGGGTTTTGCTTCATGATAACGCTTCTGCACATTGATCATTATCGATGAAAAATTACTTTGTAAAATATTATGTTACTACACTTAAAGATCCGTCATACTTATCTGAACTGAGTCCTGTTGATTTTTACCCGTCTCCTCGGCTAAAAATAAAATTGAAAGGTTACGATTCAGAAATTCAGAGAAAAAGTTATGGAAAATGTGACAATATAGCTGTGAAATTTTCTCTCCAGTTTTACGAATATTGCATTAAAACAAACAAATTAGTTTGTTTGCTGTGTGAATGACTTCTCATAATCGTTTCGATGATTTCTTGAGATCGAGAACCGTTGACCAGTCTGAAGTGGAGGTGGCTCGATTGATACAAGTGGCCTGAGAGAGAAAGTGGTCTCCCGGGAATGGAATTAATTCCCAACAAGTTGTGACGTCGTCACAATGGAGAAAGCGCCTTTATTCATAAACGTATCCCCAGCCGGGGAACACGTGGCTTTGGTGGTATTTTGTTGTATCAGACAGCTGGACCGTCGGTGACGGTGTGTCTGGCGGACACTATGGGTCAGGCATCGCTGCATTATTTTCTATTCATGGGCAGTGATTGTACGTCTTGAATGCTGGCGCCTCTGCAGGCGGCGGCGAGGTGTTTGAAGTGCCAGATGTCAGCCGGGCCCTTGTCGCCGGGAACCTTTGAGAGGGACCGGACTTTTGTCATCTCTGCACGAATGGATGACGTGCAAGACCGTTCGTGCCGGGTGCAAAACCCTGAGGTCGGCCAATGGGGATTGATGAGGGGCGTGGAGTGAACCCGCCCGTAGAGTTTAAAAGAGTGGACTTCGGAAAGAGAGGGAAAGACTCCTGATAGACTACCACGAGAGATTCCCGTAACTGAACCCTGAGGATGGAGGAAGAGACCCCGGACAGACTCGAACGAGAGATTCTAAAAAGAGAAGCCTGTGGACGAAGGAAGAAGGGGAGGACCCCGATCGACTCCAACGATTGACCTGCGAGACGTTAGGGACGGATATAGGAAGGAAGCACAAGGCGTGAGCCTCCGGGTCCATACCGACGAGAGACTCCTGAGGCGGTACCCAACGGGCGATCGGAAAAAGAAGCAAGGAGCGGACCCCCTAGGCAGACACCAATATGAAACAGAAATAGCTGGCTGTATCAAACGAACACTTGTAACGAATATTTTTTCTCTATCCAATGATCTTTTGAATGTTGTCGTCAAATAAACATTTGATTAGATCACAGTAATAAGGCATTCTTTAATAATTAGCTTAGCGTACACCTTCAATTTATTTCCACGACGTTACAAAGTGATACTGTCATCTAAAAATTCAGCCAAGACCGTTAAAAAGCAATGGCACCTGCATAGGATTGTAACTTGGCATTAAGTGCACGACGACATAGGTGGACAACGGCTCCTCAGCTTACTCGTGACCTTGCATCAGTGTCTGGAAGAAGAATTTCCAGGCAGTCTACGGTCGTCTTGCAGAGATTCGCCTTTACGCCCGGCGTCCAGTTTGGTACGGCCCTTTCATTGAATCCAGCAGGAAATAATGGATGTTGTGGAGCTGAAAACATCAGTCGTGGACACCACAGGAATGAAGGAATGTTCTTTTCAGTGATGAGTCGAAAGTGACTCTCGTCGAGTCTTCACCTGGAGAGAAATCGGAGCTTGCTATCATCTTTCCTACACAACAAAACTCGACAAATTTGGTGGCTAAGGGAACCTTGTGTATGGTGGCATATTGTTGGTCAGTCGCACACCACTTTACGTTTTCGATGCGGTTACTGTCAACTTTCAGAGCTATAAGGATGAGATCCAGGAAATCTATGTGAGGTTTTTCTGGGTACTACGGGCCGGGACTACATTTTTATGGACTATAATGTGTGACCACACAGAACTCATATTGTTGACGAATTTCATGAAGGAGCTGGTATTCGTCGTATGGACTGACCCTCAAAGTTTCCGGATGAAATTCTATTGAATATTTTTGGAACGATATAGGAAAAGCCAGTTCTCAGCGTAGTTCTCCTTTTATACCCCAGTGAATAAAAGTTCAGCTTTTGGAAGAATGGGCTTTGTTGCCCCAGATACTTATTTATACACTCATAAACAATATGGCAGCTCGTTGTGAGGCTTGTATAGCAGTTCACAGTGGTCAGACTGCATGTAAGACAGACTTCTCCCGTGTTAAATGCTTTATCTCTAATTCATGATTTCCCACTTTTGATAAAACCTCTTTATCTTATTATTCAAAACTAAAATATTTTCTATATTGTTATGTTGCTATATTCTTTTTCGCCTTTAACATGTCTTTGTACCAAATTTTGTGGCAACGTACTGAATAGTTCATGAATTTTCAGAAACTTTATGTTTTTGTGACCTTAATTTTAGACATGAGTGTATTATACATGTAAATACTTATATATTTATATGCATCTTATATTATGAATAGAAATATATACTTATATATTTATTTGATATAGCATCACTCATGTCAAAACAAAATTGAACAGTAATATGTGTTTTGAAATTACTCATTGTTTTGGTGTGGTGCAGGTGGTGTGGATGATGCACGAGCTGTGACACCAGATTCATAATATGTCAATGCAAGGATTTAATACCTTGATGTCACTATATACCTTACTCAAACCCGTTAATTATTGCTATGCGTTATTTTTTAAAAATATGTAATAAAATATTTTAATGATAAAACAAATTTCATTTTTTTCATGAATTTATCTTCTTTTTTCCATCCTTTTTTTATTATAAAAACATATTTATTTAAATTTTGAAAACCGAAAAAGGTTTGCCTTCTGTGTAATATATTTCATTTTCAGTGAAATTTAATTTTTTACATTATTACGCTGTAACATGTGTAAACTTTGCAGAAATCATAAAGAAGGAACAGAGAGGAAAAAATAAAAAACATAACCATAATTGTTGGCTGTGATATCTTCCTATATAACATGATGAAGAAGAAATTACTACAATTATACTTAATACAAACCGAAAAAAAAAACAATATCTATATATATTCGAAACTTGACCTAATTACTTCGTAATTTATTATCAACAACAGCAGTCAAAGTGAAATGACATATATCCTGTAAAGCTTCCAAATTCATCGCTTTCATTTACTTACTCTTAATTTTTTTACGAACAGTACCTTAGATTAATGAATGTCATTTTGTGATATCCCTTGTTTAAAGAGCTCATGGGTGCCAGCAAAACAAACAAATAGAAATCACCTGGTAAAATGAATTAAAAAAAGAATTCGGGGCTTAGTTCTCAAATTAGATTGTCTCCCTTCTTTTTTGTTCCTCTTTTACGAGTGGGAAACGCAGCTTGCTTCAGGTTTCGGCATAGTCCTCTCTATAAGGCAGCCTACTGAAAGTCTAAAAATAAAATTGCCTCGTTTCTAGCTTCTCTTCGAGTATCACTAGAAAATGGCGATTTCGTGGAGGATGAATTACGTACGCAGGACTGTATCTACGTATGAAGTACGTGTGCCTACCATAAGGGAAAGCATGGCATGACGTTAGGTATTTGACAGTAAATTTTTCTACTGTATCCTGTTTGCTTCTACTTGAAAATTTAAGCGAAGACACACAGAAATAAATAATCTACACCATATCAAAGAGGAATTTTTCTGAAAAAGCTTGACATTACTCAAACGATAAATTTATCAATATTTTTGGCTTTTACAACGATAAAATGCAAATAATTTTTTACACCATGAATAACTTATTTTTTTTTAACCACGAAGGAATTTGGATTTCTTTTAAGGGGGGCAAGAACTTTTTACATTATTTAGCGATTTCCTTGCGTAGACTTAACAAAATGATAAAAAAATTTTCTTTTTAAAGATTCATCTTCACAAGTACATTCCTTAAGTTAAGTGAAAATAACTGAAATTGTTTTGCAATAAAGCGGATGAAAATAGTTTTTATAATCTCCTGAGGTTGAAATGGATACTAATGGGAATAAATTCATTTACAATTTTGCTGAAACACGAATTTTAGTGTTACATTAATTTATGTTATAAATATTATTACTCCATTCTAGTATTTATATTATGAGATATATTTTTTTTTAAAAAATCGGATTTTTGTCATGATATTTACAGAGTTATAAGTTATAAATTTTTGCTTCAAATATTTCCTGGCATTTGAGAAGCTTATTGGCATCATTTAACAGCAATGCCCCTTTGAAGCCTTACGTAAGCTCAATGCAGCTATACATATTTACAACATAATCTCTTTAGACCAGTTAAGTAATGTATGAAGTAGATTAGACAGTTGGTAGTGTTTTCTGCCCCCCCCCCCCAAAAAAAAGAAGAGGGGAAAAGTGCTCTATTGATAGTTAAAATGCACATCTTTTAAAAAGATTTACATATTATTGTCAATATTTTAATTTAGTTTTAATACTTGATTTATATTCATTTAACAAGCCCCCAGTTTTGTATGATTTGACTATTATTTGACTATTATCAATTCATGAATTGAAAAACTATATTTTTCTTTATTGAAAATTTTTGCAGATAAAATTACTTGATGTAAAATCTATGAACTTTCATTTAATTAAGTAAGCCATTGATTCGATTTTTCTTGCTAGTTACTCTTTTTAGATAATATACAGAGACAAGCATGTAAAAACATCTTAAATTGATCGATTATTAACATCGCATAACTAAGCGTCAAGAGGGTTTTTGGAAACACTTTGACGTGTTGTGGAAGTTTGGAGATAAGTTTGGAACTCAGCTATCCTCTTAACACTTGATGGAGTCAGTTGCAAACTCGTGGCTGTCGTTGTTGAGTTGTGGATTCGGGCCCTAGTTCCACGGAAGATACACAGTATATAGGAGTTGATGCACGTGTTAAGTCAGTTGAGATTCAGGTCTCTCTCTTTGGTATAGTGTGGAATGTTTGGAAAGGGTGGTTGCCAACTCAGGTGTCCTCCTCGTCACTTGACCGGGACTCATTACTAGGTCCATCACGAATAACTTCCATGTTATGTCACAGTGCGATGTAAATTAAAATCAGATCAGAGAATCTTTATCGTATTTTTCATAGGCAAAAATAGAATAATAATTTATATTTTACTTCATGTTTTTATTAATAGCAAGATCTCTTAAAAATTCAATTTGTTTATTAATTTATATAAATGTTATTCATAAATAGGGATTTAAATGTTCTTAGATTTGAGGAACACAATTAGGTAGCAATTCCTTACTTTTCTAATTTGAATAATTAGATTTCGATTAATTCGAATACGTAAAATAAATATAAATATTTAAGATAGCTTTAAAATATTTTTTCCTTTAATTCTAATACACTGCTGGCCACCGTAAATGCAACACCAAGAAAGACAAGAGATAGCACAACAAAATTTATTTTGTAGATAACATGTTGACCAAGTATCAAATGTTTAAATATGTAGACTTCTGTGAAGTGTGGTTCCTGCCAGAATCAGTAGCCAGAGTAGCCGCCATTGTTGGAGATCACCGCTGCCACACGCCTCGGCATTGATTCAAAGAGACTTTGGATGTGTTCTTGGGGTACAGCAGACCAAGCAGCTTCCACGCGTTGCCAAAATTGATCTGGTGTGGCAGCTGGGGGTTTATTCTGGGTCCATCGTTGAGCAACGAAGGACCACATGTTTTCTATCTGCGAAAGATCCGGAGAGCGAGCCGGCCAGGGAAGCAATTCAATCTGGTGATTGACGGAGAACCTTTGGACAATGCGTGTCACGTGTGGTCGCGCATTATTCTGTTGAAATATGGCTGATGCCGAGCCCTGAAGGTAAGGAAGGACAATTAGCTCCAACACCCCGGAGATGTAGCGCTGGCTGTTTAAAGTACCAGCAATGCATACTAGAGAAGTGCGAGAGTGATATCCAATACCGTCCCATACCATAATACCCGGTGCAGGACCAGTGTGGAGGTGCATAACGCAGCTTTTCAGCATCCTCTCTCCACGGTGTCTCCATGAGAGACGCATTACGGGTGGATTAAAATGATAGCACTTTTTGAATAACGTGCGTGTGATCCAAAATAATTGTAATACAATATAGTTGAATATCTATATATGTAAAAGTGGATGTTTGTATATATGAAATCGCTTCGGTTATATATATGAAATCGCTCCAACACCGTTCAACCGATCACTACGAAAATTGGCATGTATATGAATTTTTTGTGGATATAGTTTTTGTGCTATCCTCTTTACTGCAGTTCCCCACCAGGAGGCGCTACAGCATATCAACATTTGCACCATTCAATCAATCGCCAAATTGGCAACATGGTTGCCATGCACAGGGAAATATGGTTTGGATAGGTTCTAATGTTAATATCTTTATATATATATATATATAAATGGTGGTTGTATATATGACCTCTCGCTTCACTCCAACACTGTTCCACCGATCGCTATGAAAATTGGCATGTGTATGTATTTTTTGTGGAGAAGGTTTTTGTGCAATCCTTTTTGTTGCAGCTCCCCACCAGGTGACGCTACAGCAAAGCAATTTCCGTACTGTTCAATCAATCGCCCAAAGTTCAACGGGGTCGCAAAAAATGATGCCAACTTGGGTCTATCCAGGGGCGTAGTTACCGCCGTGTCAATCATATGGGGCCCATAAGCTACAGGGGCCTCAACATATGTAAGGAAAAAATGATGAATATTAAATGTTCCCCAAAAAAGGGTCCCCAAGAAATTTTTGATGCAGGGTCCGTTCATTATTAGCTACGCCCGTAGCTATATCGCCAACATTTCGCTATGTTTCCATTGAATCCCGATTATAATGTAAGGAACGGCGCTACTTGCGAATATTATAGTTTTAACAAAATAAACACAACAGAAAGTAATATTAACATATTACACCTCCAGATATAAATTATTTACACTATTTTAAGCGTTCATTACACAAAATTTTAAACAATGTGTTACTTTCGCTGAGCAGAAATTAGCTCAGGAACGCGTTTTCGAAAATCGACCCACAAGAGAATTATGGGTCGGTATAAATAAATAAAAAATCCTTTTATCCCTTTAAATTCTTCAAACTTTAAATTTAACAAATATGGGTTTTTTTGTTCAGCTGAGATTTACAAAAAGCTTTTTTTTCGTTTAATTTGCAATGCACGTAAAATTAATAATCACTAATAACTTCTTTATCTTTCAATTTGTATTGTTTAATTTTTCAATTTACCCGTGCGAAGAACGGGTATACCAGCTAGTACATTATAAAGGTGTTTTATTTCATGAATCTGTGCGGTAACTGGAAAAAATAATTTAGAATGCTTTCTCACTTATATTTTCTGTAAATAATTTTATTTTAAATTATCAATTCCTCAAAATTTATCAAAAAGAAAAAAAAAAAACTTTCGTTTTGATGCACAAATTTTAAAACTTTGAAATTATTATTAATTAGGTAAACAATAACATTATTTTACTTTGAAAATTGCAGTTTTATTGCTTAAAAAAGTTTTACAAAAAGGCCCATACCAAAATTTTATCCTTCCAATACATCTACAGATAAAAAAAAAACGATCAATGAGATCAATTATTAAAAAGAGATGGACTATTTATCTGACAAAATAAGCAAGAAATACGCTCACATTTTCATTTCAGTTAATTCTAAAAATATAGTATTTTGACTAATATTTTTACTATCTGAACAGATCGAAAATAAAAATGCGTAAATTATTTATTCAAATCCGGTTTCCCCAAATAAAATTTTAAACATCGTTTATTGAAATATAAACAGAAATAGCAAAAATTCTAAGCTTTAGAATATGAATCGTTGTCATGTACATTTAATGTGGCAGTGGTAGCCTAGTGGTTATGGTCACAAAATCGTGGCTGGAGTGTCGCGGATTCGAGTCTTGGCGCCACTTAAGACCTGCTTTGAAGATGGGGCCGATGCGCATTAAGTCTGTCGAGGTTCATTATTTTCCCACTGGTGCTGTTTGATAGTTAGAAGAGGGAGTGAAAGGTCAGGTATCATCCTCGTTACGTGAAAGAGGTTCGAATTTACGAAGTCCGTCGCCAATAACCCAAGTGCAGCTTTATAGTACGTCATTAATATTACTTTCACTCACGTATATTTAACAATTTTGAACTCTTTTAATTGTCTATTTTTTCGATTCAGATCTTTCATACAGTTATACCCTGATCTCCTAAGGGGTTAAAAACGGATACATATTTTTGTAAAACATGAATTATACTCCAACTTTTTACAAAAATATGTATCCAAAAATTATTTTCTTACATAAAGAAAATAATTTTTGAAATTTAAGAAAAAAAAATTTCTGTTAGTTACAGTTCATCTATAATTGAGTGAAATAGTATATTATTCTTAATAAATTATATTGAAATAATATATTTATGTGTTTCAAAGATTGACTAACAGAAGATTCTTACAAGTATGCATTGTTGCTATCCAATTATAGGTAAAATAGTACACCTAAAATTGCAATAGAATACGATAAAAAGGAAATATAAGTGAAAGTCTATGATTTATGAGAGCTGTTAAAGCATCAATATCGAGCCGAGTCAACGGCATTTTTAATGTTTATGTTCAAATGAAGTGCTCATTACTTGTATATATAGCATTATTATATCAATTTTCAAAATGCAACTAATGTCCAGTTTTTTATCTTTCTATATATAAAAAAGTTTTTAGTGTTGATGTTACAAATTTATTTATTTATCTCACACACTGGAACAATAACAAAAAGGCAGTGAGTCCTGTTCAATATTATGATTACAAATTGGCAATAAAGCGCAGTTTTCAGTTCAATCCATTATTTCAACCTCCAAGATTAACACAGCATTACATCATAAATGTGTATCTGAAAATTGAAGAAGCGCGTTTGCATTAGAACATGTAAATTACAGTTTTACAATTTGAGGAATGAGTAATATAAACAGCTGTATAATCTGTACAATGGGGGATGGTCTAACATTTTTTGAAAAAAAAAGATTATATATTTGAGAAATAAACATTTTAGAGAAAAAAAAATGGTATAGAAAAAGAAATTTTTATGGAAAATTCAATATCAAGATATTTTGCCCTCTTTGGTAAATTAAGAGTACGAAATGACTTATTAAAATACTAAATCATAACATTCAAGAATTTTAGTGTTGACGTTTTCAAAAATTTCCCCTTTGTATTACTAGCTATGTAATAGACACGAAATCATATTGATGCACAGTTTTTTAGTAATGAGGTAACTAAAGTTTCAAACTACAAAAAATGTGTTTTTTAACTGAATAAATGTTAGAGGTTTCAATTGAAATGGCCTTGATACTAGTTAAAAATAAAGTTAAAAAGATAAATACAATACTTTGGCATTAAAAGAAACAGATGTATAAAGTTTATAAAGTAGAATATTTCTTACTTGAAAGTAATCTGTTATGTAGTCATAAGTATATATTGATTGCTATGTTTATTTTTCAAATTGTTATTACTATTACAAAAGTTTCTTCATCCCAAATTCATGCAAGCATATCTAGATCTCAAATTACTCAGAACTATCCCAAAAATATTTTAGAAATTTTAGAGCAATTTATTTAATATTTCAATCCATACACCTACGCAAGACCTTTATTTATAATAATTTAATGAAAGTTTTGAAGTTAAAAGCTGCAATTTCGAATTGAGCATTTTTTAAATCAGTTTTAGTATGAGCGGAGCCATGTGAGGAATGATTAAGTCATTTCCACGTTTATTTATATTTATTTACAGTAGTAGTAGGCGTTTGAACAAAATTAGAGCTGCCGCCTTATTCTAAGTGCCAACTCGAGTAAAATGAATTGACAGACAGACATAATATCGGGATGTTTAGGATTGAATTTCGAATTCTACTGCCACTTTAAGCTTTATTCCTTCCTTTTGGTTTCCTCCAGTGTTTCTCTGCAATCTAAAAATATACCGGAAAAAAAGTTAAAGAGGGAAATTGTCGGTTCTGACAATGTTAACGATGTGCAGTTAAATATTATACATACTCTATAAACTGGAAAAATTTCCAAACTGGTTACCATTATCAGTTACCTTTAAACAACTCAACTTGACCTATTTTTAAAGAAATTAAGTAAGTTATATCTTCTCTTTTTTAGTTATTTTTTAAAATTGTTGTTTTGTTTACTGATGTTGAGAATTCATTAGAATTTGAGTTACCCAAATTTGCGCTTAAGAAATGTTCCTTGAAATAAATAATAAATTCTTATTACTATATGAAAAATTATTTGCAACATGGTAATATCATTTTACATTTGCTTTAATAAAGTTTATTTATATTCAAAATAAAGCCAAGGTATAATTTTCGACTCTGTTAATTTAACAGTACAAATTTAAATAATACAATATAAACTGAAGAATATGTTTCAGAAAAGGGTGATTTAATGATCAACAGGTTACTAACACGGTATTCCCTCTAGTCTTTGAACATTGCCATGTAGAAAAAATTAAAGCTACAGTTTTAACCTGAGAGAATTTTAGGATTAATTTTGGCCTGTTGCGATAAGTTAGAATGCGATAAATTAGTTTTTCAATGCTGATCTCGTTATTTGACACATTAGTGGAAAATCACTAAATGCACATATTTTTTGCTATAAATTGATTTTAAAATCAAGCAGAATCGAAGCAGCTAGATAGAATAAGTATAAAAGTGGTATAATTGCTTATGAAAATGTGATTTTAATTAAAATTTCAACTAAGAATAAATTTTACAGTTCTCTAAACGAGTTGCAAAAATATCCACAGGGTTTTATTCCAAGCTTTTGCCAAAATTTGCGGGTTTTTTTTACTGTCAAATGTGTGTGTGTGTTATTTTTCTAACAAATATAAGCAAGATTTTCGTTATATTGATATGTTGTGTATTCGTTATATACCGTTATAATAGAAACCCAGTGATTGAATGGTAGTGTATCGCCTTTCCACGCCACAGGTTAGGCGTTCAAACCCGGGGCTGGAGAAAGGCCGACTCAGCCTTTCCCAAGGAGTCGATAAAAATGAGTACCAAGCTTGTGCTTGCAAACTAAACACTAGGGGTTTCGCGTCATACTGACCACCTACCTCACTGGAACAATCTGCATATGCATCTCAGCACTCAAGGTCCCGAAAACTGAGATGAGCTCAGTAAGCCTTGGTCTTCATGGGCTATTGCGCCACTGAGTTTAGTTTACATACCGTTATATACATGCCGACATTTTTAGTTACTCAATCATCATTAATTAATTTGAGTTATTTACAACTTATTTTTATTACTTTTAAGTACACCCATTCGATCAGGTTTCTCATAAATAAAGCAATAATTTGGGGAATCATTCTCAATGATTTCTTTGTCAGTCATTCTGAAACAAAAGGTAGCATGACCTTATTTGAATTATTTTTACATCTGCAATTTTTGGATGGTGGCTTGTGTGTCATAAAAATACAATTTTCTCTTTATTTGAGTATGAAAATGTAGAATTAAAATGAGCATTAAGAACAACAATACATAACGTGTCAGGGGAAAATAAATAAGTAAGACACACACACAATTTTTCACAAAAAAACCCTCGTTTTTTTTAAAGTTGTTTGTGAGAATTGTATTTTAAAATTATTGGATGGTATTTATCTCTATTGAAAATGTATCCGATTTATACAATGATATGAAAACAATTTACAACTTATTTGAAGTATACTATAGCGAAAGTTCGTTTGTAATTGCAACAGATTTAAAGTATTATCCTGGAATTTCATTTATAATTTTACTATATTAAATATATTAAATAATTTTACTAGAATTAATATGATAATCATCTTACTCAGTTCAATTCATAAAAAAAGTATATGTGTAGGTGTTCAGATTTAAGAAGAAGAAAAGAAAAAAATCAAAGTTCACTGAATCGGAGGGAATTTGTAAAATTGTACATCATGCCAAAATATTTGTATCACACTTCCGCCTGTATTCTTTTAACATTTTATTACTAGAACTGCAGATACTATATCAACCTCTACCCTCAGATAAAAAAATTTCGAACATTCTCTCTTAAGCCTCCCTCTACGAAAAGAAATTCAGTTCAATTAGTTAACTAACCCAGTGAACTCATTTAAACCAAGGGCGATTATTTCAGATGCCTTGGCGAGGAATCTTGAGTTTTTCTTTTGCCCAGAATATGCAACGATAGCTAGGTTAGGGGAGACTGGGAAAGTGTTTTTGATTGGAGGAGAAGAGACGCCCAATCGGGAGATTGGTAAGTGATCCCCGCGGAAGTCATCTCTAAAGTCACGTTTCTTTAGGAGTTTCTTCGGTGTGGAACAAGGGCTTCGCACTCACTGCTAGTACTCCTCGGTAGTTTCTTATTCTTTCTTTGGCAGGTAAATAGCACATTTGTATTCACTTAGAATGAAACTGTTATCACGTTAATGATTTTAAGAGCTTTACAAAACTAGAAGGATAAATAATATACTATTTGAGAAGAAATTCTCTATGGAATTTAAACTTCGCACAATTTTCGTTAAAATATGTCATCATAATTCTTAACATTCTTTTAGTAAGAAAAAATCTTCTAAGAATTTCTGTGAAGCTTAGACAATAAATATGTGAACATTTTGTTTGAAAATTAAACAGTTATCTTATTGAAAACTAGTTAAAACTGTTATCTATAAGACTTAAAATAATTGAATATAATTTAAAAATTTAGATATTTTAAATAAATTTAAAATCTATATGCATATAAAAATATATTTTGTGCATTGCTACAAATTCAGAAGAAGATAGCAAAATATTTATTTGTATGAAATGTAGCAAAATATACCTCATTCAAAAATTTCAGAGCTTAAGGTGTGTTTCTTTGAATAAATGATACTAAGTAATTTCTTGATTTTAATTTAAAAGAAGACTAATTTATATATTTATGTTATTTTTTCATATATTCATGTTTAGTGAGTAAGATTCTAAAGAAAGAAAATGTGTTTATAAATTCTGATAATGAGATATATATCTTTTTGTAATGCAAATTGTTATGATATTGTTATTTTGTATTTTGATTTAAAAACATATTTTAGATTGTTTATAAATTTTCCTATGTTAACAGACAACTTTAAAATATTTCAAACGCATAGATGAAAGCAACTACCGGTACCGTAGCATACGATTGACTGGTTTTAATATTTTCAAATGTTTGACAATTTTTTTGTAAAGTTTTAAGATTAGCAGAGAAAATAGAAAAAATAAATTTACTTATTTAAAGATATGTATCTCAAATTCGTGAAAAAAAATAAGGATAATACATATCGAAGAGCTAAATTTTTATTTTAAAATAATGCAATTGTTAAAAAAAAATCCTTCCCTTTTATCAGAAAAAAAAATATTTGTACTTTCATATTTGTTTAAATATTAAATTAAAAGTCTGTTTAAAAATAACTTATGAAGAAATGTATTAACATTAAAACTATAATTACATCAAAATGTTATAGCTATGTGATAGTTATATGTTATTGGTTTCCCTGTAAATTTATAAAATAGGGGAAAATCTTTAACCATTTGTTTCTAGACTAGAGAATTTTTGGCAACTAAAGGTTATCCTTTAAGGAACCTGAAAATATAAACCAATGGTCTAGATTAAAAATAAAGTTCATTTAATGTAAGAAATTTTAAAAAATTTGTCTTGGACTTTGAAATATAAAATTTAAAAACATTTTCGAGTTGTAACTTTTTAAATTACTTAAATTGGTAATATTCAATTACAGTAAGTTTGATTTTTTTTCCCATTCGATTACTAGAATTCAGTTTAAATATTTTTAAAGTTTTATTTTGTTTAATGTTAATAAATTTGCACAATATTTTCATGATATTTCTTTTATTATCTTTTAGCACATTAGCCGTAAATATGCAATGAGTAAGAAATAATTAGTTTAATTGATAATAATAATTAATTAATATATGCGAGTGGTATGAAAGCACTTTTGTTAAGATTTTTTTCATAGCATTATGAGCTTGAATATTTTTTTAAAAATAAAAAGGATTTATTCTTTAAAATAAAATAATAAATGTTAAACGGTTATTAAAAATCTTAATCATCAAGTATATACAGATAAATGTTTATCAAAATTTAACAATACGAAATGCAATATGAAAACATTTGTAGTATATCTTACCCTGATACAGAACCTGCCGTGTAGAAGGGGCTGATGCATGTTAAATATGTTGAGGCTCAATGTCCTCTCGTTGGTGCGGTGTGGTAGTTAGGAGAAGGAGGTGCTAGCTTAGGTGTCACACTCGTCACTTGACCGAGGTTCAAAATTACGAGATTCGTTGTCAGTAGCCCACGTGTTGTCTTATAATGCAGCGTAAATACAACTCTCACTTACTCCCCTAATATAGATAGAAGTATTTTGTGTGTGTGTGTGTTTCGGAAATTATAATTTATAGAACACCAGAGAGAAAACCTATAAGTTGTTAAGGCTTAGGTTATATTTATTTAAAAAAAATGAGTTTTGATGTATTTCACATTGAAGGGATTTTTAAGTTAAAGAAAACAAAACAAAAAATTTCCTTGACAAAATTTGATGGTTTTGCTTTACAAAATCTTTTAATCAAAACAATTCATAATAATAGGAAACCCAACGAAGAAATCGATTAATAAATGCATCAAGATTTTTGTACTTCTACATAAATTTTGTTTTATTTATAAGCTATCTTTATTCCTTAGCTTTGACATTAAACAACAAGTGACATGTAATACTTAATAAAAAAATTGTCATAAAAAATAAAGCCAGAATCATAAAGTACGCTAGTTACAATTAATTATGTAGAATTTTAAAATTTCTAATTTAAAGAAAATGATAATTATACAAGTATACTTGAAATAATTTCAGATAAGTATATAAGTCATTTAATATCTTAGGAAAGCATCACAGAAAATCAGTTGTACCTGTTTTTTAAAATCTTTCAAATACTGCTATAAATAATGTATATCTAAGATAAGTATACTTTTAACAAGTATATTTACAAATCATAAAAATGTATCCATCAAAACTTCTCGAATACTCTGAACCGAAAAGTAAACCACCTCGTCTTTCCTCTTCCTAAATGCAGCCTTATTTAGTGAGGAGCAAAGGAACAAACACGAGCCCTATCTATTTTTAAACGCGCACTCCCTACTTTCTTTCCTCTGTTTCTCTGTGGATATCTGGCAAGAGATTTTTAGGTTAGCGCGTCTGCTTTACACGGTAAGGGATAAAAAATGTTTTGAACTTTCATTTGAAATGTGACTGAGGCGCTTTTTCTGTTTTAAAGATAGTTAGTACAATCTTCTACAGATGTGATAAAAAGATAAATAATTTATGTGATAAATTGTAAAAATAATTTTCTTAGGTTTAAAGAACAATATAAATTATGTGCATACTATTATGAAAATGTAAATTTTTGTGTTTCAATGTTGATGATTTCTTAAAATAATGTTTAAATACAAGCAATCAAATAAATGCTTCGTTTTAATAAGTCAGCATGATAATCTATTCTGAAATATTCAGCATTCGAGTAAATACAAGATAATAAATATACCCAATATTTTTAGATCGCAAACACACATCAGTAAACTTACTCCAATACTTTTAACATAACATAAAATACCATGCCTTTTTCCCTACTATCAAAAAACAGAAATTTTTTAATACAAACTTTTCTATTGCCTTTGTTTATAAATAATATTTCCTAATATATATTTAAACTCAAAATAAGGGAAACATTAAAAAAATGCACTAAATTTTATAATTATAAATGAATTAAGAACATGAAAAGTATAATTTGAAAATATACTTTTGTTTCTTTAATTTGAAAATAAATTTGAAGTTGTCCACCGAATAAGCAAGTTTTATACGTTTTAATCTTAAGCTATTACCCATAAAAAACAAAGAAAATAAATTTTGTTCTATAAATTCGAAAGAATTGCGCGGAAAATTGTATAGAATATTCCTGAATTACTGATTTGTACATTCTAAATGAAGTACTCATAACGTCGGAACTCAAGCTTACTGAACGATGCAATATTATAAATGTCAACTGATAATTTTTATGTCGATATGTGAACAAATAGTAACATACTTAACTATAAAATAGGAGAATTTGGAATTATCAGATTGTTTTAGTCACTGATCAACTAATGATTAGATTGAGACTTCTATTGGTTTCGAAAAAGGTTTTAATTATATCATGGCATATCGAACAATCGAAATAATTTGATGCATGTAAAAAGGACAAAAAAAAAATATTACAAATACATCTATGCTGGTGAGATTTTTCAGAAACAAATAAGGCTTAAAGGCATATGAATGGAAACTGTTTAAAAGATACCAATTACTTAAAAAATATTGTCACACGTTAATGGAAAACGATTTCCGCTTCTTTTTTCTCTTTTTTTCCAATACTTATTTTATTATTTTTTGGAATGAGCTATTTTTTATTTTGTCAGATTATAGTTTGAATGTGTTTTTTCAAATATTTATTTTACCATATTGCGATACAAATGTATCTAAGAGATCCCAATCACATAAATATTTTGCATGAATATATAAAAGCATGCATCGTGCATCATATTTTTTGATAGGTTAATTTAAAAAATAATATTTAAATTTAATATATGATAAAGTCAGGCAATAAAATTCATCACCTAAATTATACAAAAAAAGAGAAACCAACTTCTTATGAAGCAAAAAATATTTATACAATTTTAAACAACTTCATCAGAAGATGTATGCTTATACAATTTTGGGGATGCTTAATACATCGTTTATAATTTTACATATATTCTTCAACTGTAAAATTAATGTGCAAAATGGTTATAATTCTTTAATTTAAAATACTTTATATTGAAGAATTTTGGTTTGTTTCCAATTTAGAATTTTAGCTCATTTCAAAGTCACCTGGTTTCACAGACAGCCTTTTAACTTCCTGTATGAAGCTAATTTAAAAAGCTGTGTAATATTCCAAAATTCTTTTTGGACAGATTTCATTTAGGAATCGTCTAGCAGTTTTGCCCACGCAGACATTTTTTTGAACTCGGTGCAGTTTTGGAAGGCTTAGGATTTTTGCCAGTGAATTTTGTTTTAAATGACTACTTTCCTTATCAAAAAGGTAACCGAGCTGAACATGAAAAAAAAAAAAAAACTGTTTAAGTAGATGTCATTTAGATTTCAAATTAGTTTATGAAATATTTTCGGTGGTACAAAAAAGGAGGAAACTCTATATGGGAAAATTGAATAATGAAATATTTGAATGCAAAGTTTTTGATTAATATTATTATTAGAATAACTGGAAAATATCTTATATTTGATTGTGGGAATTTCTTGAAAGTTAATTGTGAATGAGTCTTCCTTTTGCATAATATTTCTTCTCATAAAAAAAAACAAATTTTTCTTACCAAATAACATATTATATCTTCATGAAATATATTACTTTTTTCAATTATGTCGAATGCAATGAATAATAAATTAAAGTTTTATGCTTCCTAATGACATTTCCTTCAGCTCTTCAGTAAACATTTTTATTTACAAAGTTTAGTACACTAATGATCCTTATATATATAAAAATAATAATTTGTAAAAGTTCTTTGAAAGCTTGAAAAATAGAAAATTATGTTAAAATACTATACTTTGATAATTCTTTGAATTTAGCAACATATGAAGCTCATATAGTTTTTTTTATTGATTTAGTTCTTTTTCAACAGGTCCCACCAAAGTTGGGCCTCAATTCGATAAATCATGGCTGAGTAAGTATGATTAAAAAATATATATATTTTCAATATCCTGTGTTTTGTATTTTTAAAAATAGTTATGATTACTATGATGTAAGTATTTACTTGGAAAAGTAATAGAAATAATTTATAGATAGTCATCGAAAAATGTTAGTAAATTGAAATTCGTGAATAATGTAGCCAGTTTTTCCGAAATAAAAAGTCCTTTCTGCGTTAATTTTTAAATTTATTAAAAATTGCGAATAGAAGAACTTTAAGATGTTAACTAAAGAGAAAAATTTACTTAAAGGTAAATTAAAAGATTTTTCAGAAGTTTTAATAGAGAATTATTAAAAAGAGAATGAAGAATAAAATAAAAATACAAATTAAAGCTATGTAATAACACTAATTTTCGTAGGAATACAATTCTTAGAGCTTTCTTAAATTTAACTAGTAATGGAAGAAAGTATAATATAAAAATATTTTTTATGATAAAATACCATACATAAAAGTAAAACTGTATTAATCAGAATAACTGCTACGGCACAACTTTGTTTTTGAAAAAAAATATAAACTAAGTTATAACAAAAATACCATAATTACTGTTCTTAGCAGAGTATTAAAGAGGCATTTCCGCTTAATTGTTGTTGTTGCCAATTCTACCTATCTGACAGTGTCAGATCGAGACCAATGAAATTCATCGCGCAAAGGGCTGATGTACGCCTGTCATTAGCTGTAGCTTTGAGCATCATACAGGTGACAATTCGATTTGGCTAAAATTTATGTAAATCAGCTGCTTAGTTATTTGAGCAGAGAATAATACCTTTTATAAGAAACAAGAATATAATAAGAATCGCAAAGATCATTATAAATAATGGATTCACTTCATTATCTCCAAGATTAGCTTAGTACAGCATTAAACTATTTCCCCTCCCCTAAATTTATGCACAAATGTTTTTAATTATACGAGTTTTGGTAATACATAATGATATCAATAATGTTAAAAAATAATATGTGTTATTTTGCTTACAAAACCTTAGTGTTTAAAAAGGAATTAAAATATTTTTATTTATTTATGTACGTAAAAGAAATAGCATTTTAAGATATTGAAATAAATAGTTTTTTTAAAAATGTATTATAGATTTTTATTATTAAATTGGGGAATTAAATCAACCTTTATTTCATTACTGTTTGATCCGTTTATAATTTTACTGTACCTAATCGTATTTAAAATTGCTTTTGGTGAATTTTCTGCTTATTATTACTTGTATTTTATTATTTTGAATGTAACTAATGAGTTTAAAAATTAACTAATAATTTTATTCTCTTTCTTTTCTCCTTCCATCATGAAATTCTTCTCATCTTTCTAAAATATAGCGATGTAAGTATAACTTTTTTCATTTTATAAAGAAATTTAAACAAAATTAATATTTATATTTAAATAAAGGAACTTTAAAATGTAGAATATTTTTACAGAATATATAGTAACTTTTTATTTATTATTAAAAAAGATGCACTTTTTTAGAATAAATTAATGTTTAGTACATAAGAATATTTTTGTACCGAGTATGATATGCAAATTTTTCACATCATTGTTTCTCATATATCGGATAAATTATATTTATAATTTCTAAATGTTGATTGGATGATTTTAGGAACGAAAGAGGGTGCAGGAGGAGAAGGAGAGGAAGAAGGCGGAGGTGCGAGCTCGCCTTGAAGCCGCTGCCCAAGCCAAGAAGGGTAGCGGAAAGAAAGGTTTCATGACCCCAGCCCGTAAGAAGAAGCTAAGGGTATGTATCGAAATACAAGCATATAAAATAACAATGAAAAATTAAAAAACATTTTCAGTTCATATATTGAAAATTAAAATGGAAAACAGGGTAAATTGGAAAATATGAATAGGGTCAATTGCACTGTTCTCTTTGCTTTTTAGACTGGGAAAACGATTGGGAATATTTCTAGAATAGCTACATTTAACTATACACATACCAATAAAAATGCAAAAAAAGTTTGTTTTCTTAAATAGGAACTATATACTTTTTTTTATGAAGAATTATTTTCCTCTCACTAATAAAGTTTTCCTCTAATTTATAATTTTTAACCTTTTAAATTAAATTCTGAAAAATTGAAATTTATTTAGAAAAATAAACTTTTTTTAAGTAACGTAATAACAATAAAATATGCTTTTTGGAAGAAAAAAATAAATATAAAATTATAGAAAAAAATTGTTAAATTTTTAAAAAAAATAAAGGATCATTGTTAAAAACCATTTTAGACATGTTGTAAATATTTGAAAAATAAAAATTATTTAAAAAAAACCCTTCTTAACTCGTTGAAGACGGTTCTCATAAAAGGCATCCCATTCTTATAAGAAAGGTGGTTGTTCTTTCTAGACCCTTTTGAGGAAAAAGGCCGCCGAAGAATTGAAGAAGGAACAGGAAAGGAAAGCAGAAGAAAGGAGGAAGACCATCAACGAGAGGTGTGGACCACCCAAGAACATGGATGGCATTAATGAAGGTATAATGTTGATAAATAAAAATACCTCTTCAAAATATGTGGGTCTTACGGTTGGTCGTACGGATAATGAATATAAATAAAGAACTAAAATTTTCTTTTTATCATACAACTATTTTATATTATAATCATAATAAAGATAAAGTATGATGGTATAGAATTTTTTATTAACCTGCATTCTTTAAAAAAGAAAAATAAAGTTTTTAAATTAAAATTTCGAACTAAAATTTATAAAAAACAATGCTTAATTTTATTTATTATTGTGAAAATAGTTCGAGAAATATGATTTAAATATAAGATACAAAATTATCGCTTATTGCTTTTTACATAAAATCATCTGATGTAAGTGTAAATAATTAGAATAAAATATGAAAGGCTTGCTATATTTAGCAATGGATAGACCATAGTATTTTTAAATCTAGCTAGTAAAGAAAAAAAAAACGTAAGACATGAATTTTTTTCAAAATATGGAGCTATTTTATATTTTTATACAATAGTACTTTTGGTTGATTTAGATTAATGTGAAGCCTAACTTGAATTATTGAATATATCCTTTATATAATGGTTTCAATTCTCTAGATTTTATTTATAAATATTACAAACGACGTTTGTGTGAAACAGAATTTAACATACATATTGATACAAAAGTTAATAAATTACAAAGTAAAAAGCTCCCTAAAATTGTATTAATTTCATTAAAAAAAACTAAGAAATTATTATAAAAAGTTTAAAAATATACATTTGATGATTGTTTAGAATTTGTAGTTGATATAATTAACTCCCACATTTTTTTAGAATGTTATAAGTTAATAAATATTTAAAAGCTATAAATTCTCTGTCGTATATATATAGTTTGTTCAAAAGGACTTTCAATACATAAATAGAGCACATATGTTTTTTATTGTCTGAAAAATGTAGAAAATACTTCTATGTAGTGTAAAATGTGATTAGTATGTATAGAATTTCATTTAGTAAATTTGTATGTTTTGAGTATTTTATTATTAGTCTTCTTCTAGTATGTGTGTTGTAAGTTTCATTGTGTGTGTATTAAATATATTCGTTTTTATTGTTTTATTATAGTAGATATTTTATTTTTATAAAAACGTTATTTGAGTAGATGTAAAATAAACTTTAAAATTGAGAAATTATCAAAAAAATATCACATTCTCTGAATTATAAAGTTAAAAAATTATCTAATCATAATGTAAAATATTTGTTCATAAATATTAATTTATAATAAAGTACTAAATAATCTATATAACGTCCTATTTAAGTGCAAAACGTTAATTGATACATTTACTCAAATAGTGTCTTAAATTTTGTTTGAAATGTTTTTCGAATAAGCATAACCAAAACGAATCATGTGATAAGTATAGTTAAAAAACATGCAATAAAAAACTGTTTACTACATATACATAGCTAAAAAATTTTTTTCCTATGAAACAACTTGAATTGTCAAAGAATGCATATTTGAGAAAATAGACATATTTTTTAAAAATAGCGTTCTATTTCTTAGATATAATACAAAGGAAAAACAAAATTTAATGGAAAAAAATTAAATAAAAAAATTCTTGAAATTGATATAGTTTAGTCTGCATTTATCAGTGATCTCCAAATTGAGGTACACGTACCCCAGAGTAACCATATTGATACACCAATGAAGTAGTATCACTTTATAGTGAGATTCTTTTATTAGCCTCTGTGGGATTTCATTAGAACTCGGGAAGTTTAGCATCATAAATGTGCCCTGTTTGAAATGCAAAAACGCGTAAGCCTATAATATATTACATTACGTTATGTATATTACACGTTTTGTGTGTACGATTTATAACAACTTTCGTCTTTAGGTTACGTGATCAAAGAGTTTAGGGATCACCTTTGTAGATAATATGGTTTTTTTATCTATCATAAACGATGTTTAATACTTTAAGAATATCTTAATATATATGATTTCTTAAGAAGTAATATTTATTTAGAGTAAAATTACAAGCATGTTCCATGATTAAAAGTTCAGTAATCGAAAATCACATATTAGTATCTAACAGTAACTTAATTTTTGAACATTTAATTTAAGAGGCATTATATATTGTTATTTATATCATGTGATTCGTTTTTGTTTGTACATTTATGTTTTCCCATCTACTACTGTATTGAAAAGATAATTTTCCTGTTCTTTTTCACGTTTTTTGTCCTCCCTTCCTGCACTTTCCCTTTCCTGTACTTTCCTCGCGCGGGCCTCAGCTGCCCTGCAGGCCATCTGCAAAGAGTATCATCAAAGGATCGTGAAGCTAGAAGATGCTAAATACGATTTGGAATACGCAGTTAGACAGAAGGAATTTGTGGTATGGGTCATTCGATATACTACGTCTTTCATGCATATATATAATATCGGGACTTTTTTTTTGAATGATGGCTCACCCACTCACGCTTTTGCGATTTTTTTTCTCATTTACTTGTTTTTGACGGTTTGTACATTTTTGTTTGCAATCCTGTTGTCGATGTCTGGCCTTTTTTGTTTTGTAGATAGTTTTTAGTGCTTTTTTGCGTGGAATGGTCATTAGTTTTGTTTGCTGAATTCGTCAAAAGGATAGTGCTGAGTATACGCTTCGCTATATTTGTTTTTTTTTTTGGATTTATTAAACATTTAAAAATATTGCTCCAATAATATATTTCAATTTTTATAAATTAAAGTACTACATAAATTACATCAAATGAATTTTGTTGTAGATTTTTTGTGAACATTTTTGCTTAAATTTTAAAGTGATATTGCTCAAAGGTTTCAAGGGGATCAACGAAAAATGCAAAAGTTTTACAAAAAAATTTATTTAATGTGTTCAGAATCTCCTTACTGACAATAATCCATTCAATAATCCCAATGACACAATCATCCAACAATTATTCTTTATTGATCTCCTGATCCTGAATCCTGTTAATTTTCATCTTTATGTCTAAGCTGTGCTCAATAACGACATGTGCTTTTAAATCAGCGAATGTTGCGATATTGGTAGGCTATATTATTTTAGACTCTTTTTATTTAAAAATGAAAAAAAGTTTATATAATATTTCTGAAAAATGGAGTATTTTAAACATTTAATTAGTATTTTTGAACATTAATGCCAAAAATACTAATTTAATACAAATTAATTGTAAATAACGTATGCTTCGATAAAGTTTGAAAAATGAAAATATTTCTTTTAGCACCAATATAAATAAAAATGTTTGTACTTTTTCAATTAATTAAAGCAAACAAAATTAATGAATCCAAATTTTTGTTTGTAGTTTTGTTTGTATGGATTGCAATTTGTCGTTTTGAGCTCTGCCGCCTATTCCCCCCAAAAGGCTTTATGTATTTATGTACTTGTATCTTCTCTTTTTCGTTTCGCGCTGTATCAGAACATTATTTATGGCTCGCTAACTAAATCGCTTTGTTAACTGGTTTAATGCATTTTATTTTTGCCTTTTTCCCCAACCTGCTTTTTGCAGCCGAACTAATGCAAATCTGCAAAGAATATCATGACAGAATTGTTAAACTGGAGAGTGATAAATACGACATGGAGTTTGACTCAAGACACAAAGAATATAAGGTCAGTCTATAAATCTATTTGTTTCTCAATAGATCAACGTGGATTCCTATTTCGCTCCAAAAATGAACTCCAATGAATTAGAATTGCTTCGGCAATGCAAGTTAAATCTCTATAACATAAAAGAAAATAAAAATAAATGAATAAAAAATTTTTAAAAATGGTATTTTTACATGAATTTATTAAAAGGAACATTTTGTTCCGTCACATCCACTTGATCTATTTAATTTTGAGAGCAAAAGACAAAATAATGGAAGAAAAATAACTTTTAATTCATACGAGTCTGTCTCCATCTATATATGAATTAAAACTCTTAGTTCTTAGTCTATTAAATCTATATGAATTCTCTCTCTTAAAATAATTCTTCGTTTTGATTTTTGAATAGGAAAATAGTGTTTTAGGTACAATAATCAAAATTTTCATAAAGACCGTAAAAAGCTTATAAGGTTCAAATAATGCAATGAGAATACCTGCACTCATACTTTAAATTAAAATAAGTTCCCATTCTTTCTGAAATAAATTTGTTTCAGATAAGAAGACTTAATATTTAATTAGTTTTATTTTAATTATTAGATTCAAGGCGTTTTATATGATATTTCAACATTTCGCATTGTTAAAAATTTATAAAGTTTTCAACAAGCAAATGTAAGAAAAAAAATATTAAATAGAAAATAATTGCTTTTTATGAATTATTTCCTAAATTTTTGAAAATATTTAAAAGACTCTACAATATATTAAAACGTAATTTTTGCAGAACAAAACGATATGCTAAAATTGATTATTTTAATTTCAATATTAAAACAAAAAAAAATAAATTCAGAAAATTCTGAAAATTTTAAGTAAAGTTCTTTTTAATTTAGAAAATACTTGAAGTTCCTCACAAGCATTTAAGCACTTCAAATAATTATAGTTAAATTTTTGCACTTTCAATTAAACATTTTATTTTTATTTTTGCATCAGTATCTCTTAAAAGAACATTTGTAAATTAACATTCTGAATTTTTTAAAGACGATTTACAAGAAACTTTAATTTAAAATAAGGTTTACCTCGTTAATACCTATTTCCTTTATAGATCAACGAATTGAACATGCAAGTCAACGACTTGAGAGGCAAATTGTAAGTATCCCGAGAGATAATTTTATTTTACTTGAAAATGTCGAATATTTATATTTTCATGTGATTATTATGCGTATCAATATTCATACATATGATCTTTATTACAGCATCAAACCACCACTCAAAAAAGTCTCCAGATTCGAATATGGAAAGTAAGTTTAAGGTTTCGTACTTTCCCAAAGTTCAAAAGCAAAGATGTAAACAATAGAAGTTAGGTATCGTAGCAAAAAACTGAAAAATTGACTGAAAAATTTGATTTTGTTTTCTTTACCATGGGTTTTTCCCCATTGTTAATTTTTTCATATAATCGCACTTCCGTATTTATTGACCTAAGCATATCAATCTCTCATATAGTTAAATAATGAAGGATCTCTATCAGTCAATGTTACAGAAATCTAAAATTAGGATTACATTCAACAAGATGTTGAAGTTTTGCCAGAGTAAATACTAGGTTCAGATTCGAAGCGAAATGTTTTGCTGATATTAAAGCTTTTGTTAAGGATTTCCTTTTGTCTTTTATTGTATTTAGATCACGGATACTCATTTGAAGGTCATACAACAGTGGAAGAGGGATGCTTGAAATCTCAGCTTCAATTCTCAAAAATTATTTCAAAAGCTTAAATTCCTGTTGTTTCTCTTTTTTAAAATAAGCGATGCTTCATTTTTAAAAAGAAAATCACCTAATATGATTTATGTTACATTTGTTATATTTTATTAATTCATTTCATAAAATTTTGTTACATTTCATATGGAATAATTTATTGATTTTAAAATATAGTAAAGTCTGTGTCGGTATTGAATACTGAAAAAAGCCTGAACAAATATTTTGAGAAAAACAAACCTATGTACAAAACAATTTTCTATCCTTTTTAAAAATATTTTTCAATACATTTAGAGGAAAATATTACAAAATTAAAAAGAAAAGTGAATTAAAATATGAAAGTTTGATGTTTTAATGGTGAATTTCAACTTAGATTCGAGAAACTTATGCGAGCCGCCAAGAAGGCTGACCACAGCTTTAGAGCCAACCTGAAATCTGTTGGACCTTCCACCAAGTTCAAGCTTGATGAAGATGTCAAAGAGGTTAGGAATTTTTTACTTTTTCTGATGAAAGCATTCATGTTTATCTTTGGCAAATTGCCGACGTGAATGGATTTTTTTTATATGTAGATTTATCATTTTTGGCTAATCTTAAGCCTATTGAATTGCATGATATTTAAAACTATAACATGTAATTTTATATAGTATGCCCTGATGTCTGTTGCTGTCATCATAATATATGATTTAATGCATGATACATATTAGCATGGCTTTTATGTTATTTTCCAAATATATTCGTATAATCATAAAAAAATATTTAAGTCATTCCTGTAAAGATCGTTGGGTTTTCAGAATCCATTTGAGAAATTCGAAAGGTTATCTTACTGCAAATAGTAAAAGTTAAACAAGTCACCCATTAACTAAAATTAATTTGTTTTCATATGTATTTAATATTTTGTTGGTTGCAAGAGATTTACCTATAGAAAATTCTTCTCATATGAACAAGACTAACATGGTATCGAGATATTTTTTTTTAATACTGACAAATTTTGTACGTGCCAGTTATATATGGGTAATTATTCTTGATCCAAAATTTATACATATTTTCGGAATATCTTTTTCTTATTATATGTGAACTTTACTACCAAATTAATTATATTTACATACATGTTCTTTTTTCTTTGTTTTCGCAGAAAAAAGCCCCCGAATGGGCTAGCAAGTAACGTCACGGTCGTTTCACCATCTGTGTTGATTCCTCTCTGTGCTTGGAACATTTCGCTGACTGTTATTCAATAAACATCTACACACTTAAAATTATACAAATTCAGTTACCTGTACAAAAATAATATTTCAAATAAAATTTAAAATATCTTTTTCAAATCATTCGAGCATTTATTTGAATTTCGTCGATACTTTTTTGAGATTTGAAAATCGCTTTGGTCAGTTTGGAAGTTTTTTGGAAACGACCATTTTCGAAGGCATTTTGATTCAGTTATTTTTTAGGTTTCTTTTGTTTTTAGAGGACACACCTTCATCAGCAGAATTTTTTGATGGATATTTTAAATCTGGATTGGACAGAATAAACAACAAATGAATAAATAAAAGGAATTTTCAAAGGCTCTATAAATAATTACATTGATTTTTTTTATATGAAATCACGTTTTTTAAAATTTTTATAAAAGAACATGACCAAAACATTGTTAAAGATTTTATTGAAAACAAGTTGAGCTAAATTCCCTAAAACTGCCCATAATCATTGAAATATTGAACAAAATATAATTATAAATTAGAATTAATTTAAATAAAGTGATAATATCATTTAAAATTAAAACAAGTTGAGTAATGATTAGATAATTTAAATCTTAGTTTGTTCTAAATATTTTAATAAGGTCGTACATTAAAGAGATTTTTTGTGTAAGAATTGTTTTTAAAATTTGATAAAAAATTTGTCCAATCTAGATTAAAATGAAAAATAAGAAATGGTAATTTTAAACAAGACTAAACGACACCAAATTTTTGGCATCACAATGGGTTTGTGTGCAAATGGGTTCAATCTTTTGAGTTGACTTTTTATTTTCTTTTTTCTTTTTTCGTTTCTGTCTTGTATTTTGTGTGTCATCGCAATGATTTTTTTTAAAGAACCTGATAGATTTTAGACTCGTGTTTGTTTTTTAGGTGTGTTTTATATTTGCATTTATATGAATATTTTGCTTCTTGTATTTTTTTCTAGTGATTTTTTTATGACTAGCATTTTTTGAAATTACTTAAGTTAGAATATTTTTTTATTATTTTTTATTAACAAAAGCGATTTTGTAGATATTTTAAAAATATAAGCTATTAACACCAAATGCTTTTTACAAACATTTTTCTGAATGAAGCTTTTATAATTTGAAGGTAAGTTTTTCAGTAATCTATTAAAATGCTTTTTACTATAACTATTTTGCTATTTTTAATGTAGAAAAAAAGAATTAATAATTAAATTGATTTATTGCGCTAATTCCATGAAATTGCATTTTTCAGATTTCTGATAATTTTAATCCAACTGGGCCGTAATGAAGTAGTATAAAATTATATGCACAAGATATTTTTAACAACAACCTTCAAATTTAGACAGCTATTTTAAATTCTCCTCCTGAATATCTGAATAAATCATTTTTTATTGCTTTATAATTACTTAACGTACTTATAAATACAAAAATAATTTTATCTGATAGTTTTTATGAAGATGAGAATAAAAAAAAAATGAAGTTTTAATTTTTAGATAATTAAGAGGATTTAACGAGTTGATTTAAGATATATTTTGTAATTTTAACTAGTAACTAGTAATAAAATATGACCCTTAAATGGTAAATTATTTTACTTATTATGTAATCAGCAGTTTTAGCTCATAACTTGTAATATCTGTTTAATTAATTTAATGTACGAATTTTTCCATAATTTTTTCATTTTTACTTAGCAATGAATTTTTAAACATAAAAAAAGAAAAAAAATTATTAAATAAGTACACCTTCGTGAAAAGAATTGTTTTTGGTAAACAATTACCATATTCACTACAGGTAACTAATTTTAAGAGCCAGTTAAGTATTGAATTTGTTCTAATAATAATTATGCTACTTTTTCTAGACCAAACCAGACTGGGCTTTGGGTGCCAAGAAGGGAGACAACCCTGAGGAGTAAAGTCTTCTTTTCAACGTTCCACTTACAGAAATCAGCAAAAATATTTTTCTCAATTTCGTTCACTTTATACATCTACAAGATCAACCACTAAAAAGGTGGAATAAAGTTCTGACAGCACCAATATGTAAACTACTGCATTTTATTTATCAAGCATATGCATCGTGAAATGACACCAATTGTGCCGAGGAAAAACTGAAATTTCTACTGAAGAGTTGTACTTATCTATAAAAAATGCGTCGAATTTATATCGACTGTCGGTGTGAAAAATAATGTAATTAACGTGCTCGTATTATATACACTGCTAATTTTTTTGTTCCATCTTTTTCTTCAGAACTGTATGAATAAATTCAACGTTCCTTGATTTATTTTTGTTTCTTTTATTCATTATTTGCTTAATCACATAAAACAAAACAAGAATCGTTAGAGATTTATATTCTATAAGTTTAATTATTGCAAGCTTTTCTTATTTTAGCTAAAAAAATGCTGCTTAGTAGCATCCGATTTTGCTTAAAATATTGTATACACAATTCCTATGAATTTTATATTCATTATAAATTCTTGAATAACATAGCCGTCATTAATTTTACACAATAAGATTTCGAATGTCACCTTTATTAACTGAATTTGCATAATTTGATAAATGCAAATACTTGAAATGTTTCTGAAACTCTCTATACATTTTATTAAAACTAAATGTGATAAAAGTAATTGCAAAAATAGTTTAATTATTCTTGAAAAAATACAGATAAGACAAAATTTTTTGATGTGATACGTGAGATTTATATAAATAAAAGAATAGTCAGATTTCTTACCTCAGAATTTTATGGTAGGTGGAAAGAGGCTGAGAGAGAGAGAGAGAGATAAGGATAAAAAATAATTAAAATAGAAAGAATATTGTGCATTTTTCATTTTCATCTTTATTTTCTCAATTCTCTCACCCTTAAAAATATACATAAAGGGAAGTTACTAATAAAAATTTCAGAAAAACGCTTGAATATAAAAATACCTATTTTTATCCAGATTTTCATTATTAATTCAGAGCATGAAATTTTAATTATTGTATTGCGTCATATTCATTTTACAAAAACTAAGAAACATTTAACTATTAATGTATGTTACAAATATTTCATATGTAATTTTATCTATATGGATAGCTGTTAATTTAACAACTATATTTCCTTAAAACTCAGGCTTAGATAATACAAGTAATACGAAACAAATTGCAATTTCAGCAAGCTATGTTTATTAATTGCAAAATCTCGGGAGATTAACGAAGTTGAACAAGATTTGTAAGACTGTTAAAGGTCCATTAACCTTTTTATGCTCGGCATTTTGGTCGAGGATAAGAAGGGATCGGAGTAATCAAATTATTATCTAACCAAATATTTACATATAGATTGCTGGAGAATGAAGCCAAAATCCCCCCCCCCCAAAAAAACCCCAACAAATAATTCGAAAGGTAAATATAGAGTATTTTAAATATTTTAAGAATTAAGTAGGAAACAATTAATCAATAAATAAGATAGAAAATTTAGTACGAAAATTAAATTAATAACAAGAAAAAATATTTACACTTCATTATTATCGTAGTTCTCAAATAATTGTTTGTATATATGTCCTTTCACTTATTTTTTTTAACCTATTTGATAAGCAAAAATCGAAAAACACCATAGAACATGCTTACTTAGAGTAGGGTAAAAGCTAAATATTGTGAACACAAAAAAAAACAACAACTTAAAACAACTCCTTTAATAAATCATGTAATTTTTGTTAATATAAAATATTATGTGAATAAATCTCGACACAGAAGCAATATGTAAAGAGAAGAGAGAAAAATAAAGGGCAAGAATAGAGAAAAAAGCTTTTAGCTTTATTTTACTGAGTCTCAGAAAAAGGATGCTCATAAAATTTAGCATTTGGGAACTATATCCGTTCTTTGAATGGAATGTTTTTAGTAAGAAAATTACCATTTAAGAGTAAAAGAAACATATTTATATATAATAAATTATTCAGTGTAGAAGAGAAAAATATCGATAGAAATAATTTTTCTTCCTCCATTTTAATGAATTATGATTTAACATTTTATTTTTCTTTACGTGGGAATTTATTGTTTCAATTTTTTTTTAAAAAAAGAAACATTCTGAGATATTAAAGTAAAAAGTCTGTAATAAATGTTGTTGTTGCTAATGCCACCTGTCTGACGTAGTCAGATCGAGGCTCACGAAATTCATCATGACATCAGGCCAGATTGTACGCCTGTCGTTAGCTGCAGCTTTGAGCACCATACAGGTGGCAACACGATTTGGCTCGGTCTCACTCCAATTTTGAGGGAGAGCACCCTGGGAGTAGTCAGGGGGCTTTCCATCTCTCTTCCCCTTCCACCAGCCTCACGAGAGGATTTGAGGCTCTACGGCTATTTAGAATACCCCCATGCCGTTAAGGCACTATACATTTACAAACATCCATGCCTTCTCCAGGATTCGAACCCAGGCCCTACAGCACAGCAGTCAGCGTCGCTAACCACTATACCGGATAGGCGACAAGTAATAAATGTAAGATATATGAAAAGTAAGTAATAAATGTAAGATATATAAGTAAAAATATATTTTTTCCAGAGAGAAATGCTTTAATACAACTAAAGGAAATATATTTCTGAATCTGTAGTTGAGGAAAAATACCACAAATCCAATAATATATTTTGCATAAAAAGTTCTAAAGTAATTAAAAAGTAATAAATAATTTAGGGAGACTAGTAAATATAAATTTATGATTATTTAAAAATATTAGCTAAATGCTATGAGTAAAAAGAGTAAGTAGTATATACATTTGAATTAAAATGAAAAAGAAAGAAATGGGCAGAAATATTAGGAAATTATGAACTCTATATTCCTAAATTTATGATTTACCCATATTTGAAATTTGCCCTCAACATAGATTAATGCTGCTACGAATAATGTAGACTCTTTTGTTGAATCTATAGGAGGAAATTGGATAGATTTTATTCTAGGATTATCTGTCTCGGAAGAAATGATTTTTGTTATTCTGAAAAACTACAAAAACAGTTTAAAACACTCCTGTTAAAAATTGTAGAAACATTATTGTGATTAATTTGTAATATTCTGCAATCAACTATAATCTAAAATTAAACCTTTGGTACCTAGAAAAGTAACTGTTTAATTTTACATGAGAGCATTTTTTTTTTCTAAATCGATTGAATTTGTTCATTAGCCCATCTTCTATTTTTCCTACATAATTGTTCAATGATTTGTTGAGTTATTAAATTTATGCAATCGTTCATTACTTTTAGGGAAAGTTAAAATTCCTAGATAAAAAATCAATGTAAAAAACGTTTGTCCAAACGTTGTTACAAAACGTGTACATCATGTCGATTTCATTTAGTTTTACACTGGTGTGCACTTAAAAGTTATAAATCAAACACAATTTCAGTGAGTGTTTAATAATTACTGAATCTTTTTCAATGAAAATTGGTAAGCATAACAAAGAGAAGAAGCTTTTTTGAATGGTCCAATCATAGTTGTATTTTATTCAGAAAGGCACCTTGACCTCTGAAATATAGGGAAAATATATTAGAGCCTAGTGGAAGAATTTCAAAGGCGCAGTCGGCCCCCAATGAATTTTTACTGGCGATAACGCACTGGTCGATGAATATCTGGACACGAAATTATTCAAAAGATGGAGTGGTCAGTCAGATAACCGTACCTGATAATCATAGAACGTGCCTAGGATGTTCTTGGAAGCCTTATTTTAAATTGCTAGAACGCTCCTGAAGCTAAAACGTGGTTTGTTATAAAAGTGAGATTTATACTGTCGCAAGATCCCAGAAACAACCTCGTAAACAGCATGAGAGTTCCTTGTGAGAGCTTCATTGTTTTCAAGGGTGATCATATTTCATATTAAACCATCCGCAAGAGCTTTCTTTCTGCCTTATTTTTTGGACTGTCATGCTTCCCTGAGCATGAATATTGAGCATGAGCGAGTACCACAAATTTTAAATAATCTTGTTTTTTAGCAATACTTTTAAGTATTTTCATGCAAAATCTCACTTAAAGTAATTCAATATTTTTAGAAAAGTATGTTTGATCCCCTTTATCTTTGCACGCCATATTAGTTAATATAATATAACTGAACAATTTGTTTTAATTGACAGAATGCCAAATCATCTATATTCTATGTAATAAAAATTGCAATGAAAAGAAATATCATCAATAAACGTTTTTTAAAAAAATACTGCTGGTATTGAAAGTTTTTCGAAATTTAATGACGAAACTGAAAAATAAAATGTAAGAATTTGATTAATTATTAAATAAATATTAAAACACATATAGATTAGATAAAAACAAAAGTAATATTTATACATAACTCTAATTAATGATTTATAAACATAAGTAGTATTATATAGTATTATAGTTCTATAAAAACAATATTTATATAGACCTCTAACTACTGATTTATGTACAAAAATAGTTTCAGATGCTAACAATACATTTCTTGAGTTTTCACCAATCAAATAACCTATGTCTTAAACAAAAAATTTCAATATGTATTTTGAAAAGAAATTTGATGAAACAGTTACGAATACTGGTAAATTTTAAATAATGTTGCATTTTTCTTATATCAAACCATTTATTGCAAATAAGGTGATATATTTCTACTTGCTTAATCATTAGAAGTTAGATGGGAAAAAATACAAAATAATAGTAATTTCATATTTAGAAAAAATGTACTTAAAATATTTTATTAATTTCTAAAAAATAAATTTATCTGGAAGTTTGTTTTATTTTAAGGATAGTTTTTGAACAAACTGTACCGTGAGTCTTACATATTTCCGTATGATTGATAAAAAGTATAATACTTTTTAATAATTTTTGCATGATATATCACTTAAAAGTTTGCATGCAATTTATCATTCATCATTAAGAAAAACTTAGTTAAATTATTAAATTTTAAATTTTGTAAAATATTCCTTAACATATGACAGGCAACATTACCAAGTAAAACTTTTATATGCATAAAACACATAAATCTATTTTCTGATACTTGTAAAAGTTCATAAATTTTTGGTATTTATTTAATTTGAACGTAGCAATTTCATTCAAGTTCAAAGAAACAAACAAAAAATAAACATTCCTCCGATAGTCTGTAGTTGTTGAATGTTAAAATGAAAATAGAATGATATTGTATAAAAACATTTTCTCTCTCCAAAAATAAGAAAAATTACTTGAAATAATAAAACCATCCTTGTCTTGTATATGCACTTCTCTTTTTCAAAATTTTATGCACAATCAACGAAACGGTCAAAGACTGTGATTAAACATAAAAGGGCATAATAATTATATGTTTTGATCTCAATGGATTTCAATTTCGCCAATTTCTCTCAGAATTTGATTGATAAAAAGAGATAAAATACGTCAACCGAATATACATTGTGTTACCCATTGAAACTATTTTACGTAGCTGATGTAAACAAGGGAAATGATTAAACTTAGCTATATTTTACATTAAATATATCAATTTATAATGGAATTTAAGACGTAATTATATGTTTAAAGCAGATGATTATGTGGAAAAGACAATGATTACCTCCAAATAATAATTTTAGTCTCCTTTAATCTATTACTTAATTTAAAAAGATTTTTTAAAATAATATTTAAAAATTAATGTTTATTTACTACAATACGCTATAAACGTAAATAGATTTTGCTTTTACTTTCTTAACACTTAATTTAAAATTTAATCAAGATGGCTTTACTTTTGTATTTCGTATATGTTTTTTAAACTTCCGATTTGCCATAAAAATACCCTACTCTTAAAAATTTCTAATAAGAAAAATGAAATATTTATTTAGTTACTTATTTTGGAGAAATCGCTGACATTTTATACTTATTCGGTAGATATTATGCATTTCTATAAAAAAATCATACATTTTATACATTTTTTAATCTCCGAGTGATATATTTCAAAGCGTGACAAAAATGTATTCAAATAAATCTGAAAATATACGTTTCAGATGGTAGTTATATATAAAATAAATTAAAAATTTAATAAATAAAATTCGTTAACTCTTTTTTTTATATTCAGAATATTGGGAATGATATTAAAGTTGTTATAAGTGATATCACTTCCTTAAACAATGTTTAACACATGTCTATCGAAATAAATTTACTTGTATTTTTACACAAATTCTTTTATTTGGGATCGTTGTTGTATTTTATTTCTTTATTTTATGTAAGAATGCATTTATGAAAATTAGAACGTAGAAAATCCCCATATATATCCATCACACATATATATCCATCTCTCTCTCATAATTCATCCCTTTTTCAGGGGAACAGATTCAATTTGTTTGCGATATAGGTCCTTTTTGTAACAAATGGATGTGAAGCCATGTGGTACTCAGCCAGAAAGCTATGACGTAAAAAGCAGTTGCCTGCCTCTGATGTAATTCTCGAATGTCCGGATACAGATATTTATAACGAAGTTCAACTAGTCTCAATCTTCCCCTTATCTGATTTTACTCAACGACGCAATTCTTAAATGTATTAGACGAAATAGGATGTTTTTTAATAATTTTCGCATTCATTTGATAATTTTAAACGTCAAAAATTTTCCCGATATGAAATTTTAAGTAAATGTGACCAAAAATACGAATTTTAAATTAATTCTGTTTTTAATTTTGTTACTCGGTTGGTAACAGAAGTACTCAAAAAGCTTTGGATTGATTTGAAAAGAAGTTTACTACTTAGAATCTTACATCAAATGTAATAATCTTGTACCTAATGTAAATATTTGATGTATATTCTTATAAGTTTATTTTATATACATAAATTATATCATACTCTTACTGATTAATTTTATGTTTTAAGTTAAGGTAGCTTGTATTTGGGTGTTTTAAAAATGATAAATGCAATACTGAAATTTGTTATTTGAAATGAAATAAATTACTGTAAGATGTCAAATGACTACTGATTCAAATAGTTTTAAGAAATTGATCTTTTTAATTGTATTTACTCTTTTTTTATGTTGTCAAAAATAGACTTACATTGTTTTGTTACAAGATTCAAATTATTATATTAGCACCTTACTACTAATAAAGTAAACGATGAATTATAAAAAACAAGTCTTACAGTAGTCGCATATGATGTGTAACATCTGACTTGTTATCATGGTAAATACGCAATAGTGACTTTAATCCTGAAAGAAATGAATCAGTTATGATTGGAAATAATTTTCTATCGAATAATTATATCTTTAATGAAAATTTATTTAATTACCACAAGAAGTAATGCAGTTTTTTATCAAAAATATTTATTATTGTTCAACTTTGGGAAGAGCGGAGACAATAGATTTATGAAAACTAAAGTATGACACATATACTTGAGATTTCGAAGTATTTAAAAATCGTTGAAAAACGGCGTCAATAACAGCACCACTGTTAGTTGTCGAAACATTTCGATTAGTGTTCATTTCGAGCTTGAGTTCATCTTTCAGAAAAACTATGAGCGGCTCAGCTTCTGGCAAACTGAAGTTAACGTTAAAATCACCTCTCAAAATCATGGGAAACGAGTGATAGTTTTTTTTAAAAGAGCAGAACCACCTTCAGTATACGGTAAAAGTACAAAATGCAGGAAATCTTTAATTTATTTAACTGTTTGATTCGGAGAAATGTATGCGATCACCAAAATGACAAGACTTGTTGATATGTGCGGTAGGCGGGCGTCTTAATTGATACTACAGTTGGACCCCCAGACGAGGGTAGCGAAGAGACACCGTCAAGCGCATGCTTAAAAATTAGAAATATTAGAGAAGGTGGCGTGTGTGTGTGTGTGGCAGGAGCGGACACATAACATTTCGTGGGCTGAGCGGACACTTTGAAATTCATCGTGGTTTGAGCGGACATATTTTCCCACCATCTTAGAACAGATTCGATTACCGAATTACAAGGATAAATACGTTTTTGCCAATCAAATTTAATTACTTGTATTAAATTGTTAAGATAGAGCGAATACATTTTAAATATAGCGAAATGTAATGGAAATAAAAACTTTCAGAGAAATATTTAAAAATTAATAGTAAGTAACAATATAATGAAAGGCATGAACGAATTTCAGGCATTTTGTAGAAAACTGTATTTTAGAGTCAAATAAATATTAGAACAGATGCAATAGCCATACAATTAATTAGTTTCATGAAAGGAAGTAAAAATAAATACTAGAAGTAAAATATGCAAGATGCAAGTAGATAAAAGAAAAATAAATACAAGTAAATAAATACTAACTAACCTTGCATCTTAGAATACTAGAAGTAAAATATGCAAGATACAAGTAGATAAAAGAAAAATAAATACAAGTAAATAAATACTAACTAACCTTGCATCTTGCGTATTTTACTTCTAGTATTTATTTTTACTTCCTTTCATGAAACTAATTAATTGTATGGCTATTGCACCTGTTTTAATATTTATTTGACTCTAAAATACAGTTTTCTACAAAATGCCTGAAATTCGTTCATGCCTTTCATTATATTGTTACTTACTATTAATTTTTAAATATTTTTCTGAAAGTTTTTATTTTCATTACATTTTGCTATATTTAAAATGTATTCGCTCTATCTTAACAATTTAATACAAGTAATTAAATTTGATTGGCAAAAATGTATTTATCCTTGTAATTCGGTAATCGAATCTGTTCTATAATGGGGGGAAAATATGTCCGCTCAAACCACGATGATTTTCAAAGTGTCCGCTCAGCCCACGAAATGTTATGTGTCCGCTCGGCCACGCAACCTTAGAGAAAATCAAAAATAGCCGTTTACTTAATTAGTTAGTTTTTTTTTAATCGAGAAATCTTTTGGTATGTGCGTTAGGCGGACGTCTTAATTGCTACTACAGTTGGACCCCGCGGCGAGGCTAGCGAAGAGACACCCCCAAGGCGCCGAATTGGTCAAATCAAACAGCGCGTGCTTCCCCCGACTTCCTGTTACGCATTTCCGTCCCTTTTCACGAAATCACTCCAACAAATATTCAGCAACTGAGAGTAAAGATGTTACACATCAATAAATATTGGACTGTTTAAAACTGCCTTAAGGAAATTCAATTGTTGGAATATTTATAATTAAATAATAATCGTAAATTACAGGAAAAAATCTGAAAAGGATTCGGTGCCGTACATAAGACTTTATAAACTCGAGTTCTCTATTTTTACTAAACAATATTTTTTAATTATTATTTTCTGACTGGTTTATTACATTTCATGTAGGAGATTTAGAAGTTTGAAGTAGTGAATTGAAAAATGTAAACAAGCAAGTTTTACTGTTGTTAGAGATGTCGATATTACGCACTATTTTTTTTTTATTAAAAGCTGTTCGAAAACTAATATTACTTTATTTTAAACACAATTGCAGCGTTTTAATGTTACAGAATAGTTAATAATTATAAAAAATATTAGTAAAATTATAAGGAGCTGGGTGGCGTGGTTGGTTTGGCGTGTTGGCCTTCTGCACCTAAAGGCCTTATCACACGTATACGTTTGGAGCAATTTTTGGGTCCAATTCGTGCAATTTTTACTCAGTTGCCATAGCAATCGCTTTCGAACAACTTTTTGCTAGTGAGCTCAAAAAGTTGGTCGAAATTAAAATTGCTCCAAATTTCAGCCAATTAGATTCCTCGTCTCCTTTGCGAAAACAGGGTGGCAACCTCGAGTTCGTCAAGCGTTTGCTCTTCCGAGATGTTTTAGTAAAATTGAGCGAAATGATGGTGAGCTTTTTAATCGATGAGATGGAAAAGCTTCCATACCTGTGGAATCTGAAACACCCTCATTTCACGAAAAAATTGAAAAAAAAAAGTTAGGATTCCAGCTTTATTAAATTTTCGAAGCAGCCCAATTATACTCTTCGTTGCAGCCACTTCCTCTGCCAAATCTTTCTTTTTTTTAGATTTCTTTAATCTGTTTGAACAAATGGCAGAAAATCCAAGCGCAAGAATTACTTGATCGTCAGACACTATATCTGTTTTCGACTGTCAATAAAAGCTCGAGTGGTATAAAAGAAATAATATTGGAAGGTCGTTTTCGAAGCAGAAAAATCGGCGAGCAATGTTTCAACGTGAAGAAAGAGCGTGACTGACGTCAGAGCAAGTCGTTTTGTTTACGGCAACCCTTCACCCTCATATTGGGCGAAACGTTAGGCCAAAATTTTGCATGAAAAATGTACGTGTGATACGGCCTTTAGGTTGCGAGTTCGACCCCGGTCCAAATAAGTGGATTTTCATGATGCAGAAAATCGACAGCGGCCATGTCGTATGTTTATACGACATATAAAAGATCCTTAATCTGTTTGGCTTGAGTACTCTCTACGAAATTAAATCCTAGTACAGTTTCGCATCGTCAGAGCTCAGGTTCCTCCCTCTAGGAAGGAAACTGGGCGTCAAAATTACCTGCTGTGATTGGTATCCTCCTATATGGTGCCACACTAAAAAAAGAGGTACCATCTTCCGGGGAATATACTAGAGCTGCAGAGGTAAAACATCAATCCTCAGCCCATTAAAAATAAAAAATAAATAAAATTATTAGGACAAATATTTTTTTTATGATTTTGTAATTTGTGTTCTTATTCATTACTCATTTTCATTCAAATATAATATTTTGACACTATATGAAGCAAAAAAATTGAAAAATGATTTCATTTATATTTTTATATTTCCTCCTTAATTTTTAACTAACTATGCAATGAATACTCTAAAAAAAGTGATTAATTATTGAAAAAAAGAAAATGCAATTAAATCTTAAAAAGGTAGATAGCTATTTTGTAAAATAGCATTTCAAGCTAATTGAAAAATATGTTTTTTTATTTATAAAGTTTAAAACGTTTTCTCTGAATTTAAAATTATACTCTTTCGGCAGAGATTCCTATCCTTTGAACTTGTGTTTCCTTTGAATTTATATAATATTTACAACAAAACTAAAATCCATTTTGAATAAACTGAATGTTATATTTTTTTTGAAAACAATTAAGATGCGAGGAGCTACTGAGTTTTTTTTCTGATTTTAGTACACATATCGATATTTTCTCCCATAAAACTAAATTAATTATTTAAAAATAAATCCACGTTATTAAAAATATTCTTGTAAATATATAAAAAATATTCATGTTAAAATACCTTTTAATAAACAAGGTATAAAACTTTGGAATGTTCTAAAATTTCTTTAAAAAAATTCAATTTTTAAAATTATATTAACATTTTAAGAAAAATTCTCCTGGAATCATTTTATTGAATTTGAAATAATACACAACAATTTTTAAATGTGATTTTTTAAAAAAAATATTAGATAAAAGTATATCGAATCTCCTTAAAAAAAACATTTTATAAATCGAGTGCAAACTAGTGAGTCTATAAAGAATCCCAATATAACTCTTGTACTTTAAAATTTATAAGTAACAGTTTACATAAAATCTATAACATAAGAAAAAATATTTTCCATGAAATGAAGGATCTGTAATTTCCACCGTCTTCCAATTCTGGCACTATTTTTCAGTAGCCTCTTAGAAAAAAATTTCTTGTAAATTCTTGGTCTTTTTCCAAATACTTCCGGAACAGCGATTGTGTCCTGTTTTTTTTTTTGCTTTTGTTTATTGAGTTTAATTCTTGAGTGGAGTTGCTTTGGCTGTGTCAGCAAAGAACAACGACTATATCTGTCTTAAAGGCAAAGAAAGAACAATGACATCCTTTATCCGATACGGAACACAAGGTCAGTAGTTCTAAGAAACACAGGGGGCTTTGAAAAACCTTGCAAGATTGCTAGGCGAGATTTTTCCCCCCATTAGCTAGCTGTACCGTAACTTTCACAAACAATCAACTACGATCATAAAGAAGTTATTACGAAAAATATAGCAGAAATAAAACCTACCAAAGAGTTAGTGTTTGTTTTAACCAAACCGATGAAAACTTTTTTTATTAACAAAAGGCAACACAGTCCTGTGCGAATAGCAAAATATGCTTCATCTTAAATAGTTTATTTAAAAAAACAATGAGTAGTACGTTAAATAACGATACATATGCTCACATATATATTTACGAATACATATTGCTATGTTTTATTAAACATTATTAAAAAAAAAGCAACCAGGGACAATTTTTTAACGAAGAGAGAAACCTAATTTCATGTACCACTCAGAGTAAAGGGGACATTTCATCTATATATTTTTGTACTTCTACAATAATGGTTAAAGAAAATGGAAGATAAAGTAACTATAACTCAAATTCAGAAAGCAATAAAAATAGTTATGAAATAGTTTGTTTTACTTAGATTAATGATTTTAGTGTTCATGATATGACAATGCTTACATAATGTAGCTTTTAAAAATTTGTTCCCTCCTTCCTTAAATTTATGTATTTTAGAAGTACAACACAGAAATAAAAATTCTAATGTTTGGTTTTTGTGCGCTAAATAAGTTAATTTCTTTCTGCTTCTTCTACTACTTAAATTAATTGATAAGATGTATGTGATTAATGAATTTCAATCCTTAAACAACTTGTGTTGGGAGTACTGTGAATTCTAAGAGCTCAGATTTGTTATGTAAATACTTCTAAAGATTTATTTAGAATAAGAGTAATTGATTCACCAATTATTCACAAAAATACTTCGGGACATATCTTGGAAATTAAATAAATTAACAAAATATTTTCCCTCAAAATGTTCTAGAAAGGTTCGAAATTTAATAAATTTGGTGCTATTGTAAGGCTTCAGAATAACTAAATGAATGCCAAAATATCAAATAAAGGAAAACTGTAATAAATTTCACTGTTTCAGTTTAAATTTTTTAAAAATTAGGCATCTTTTAGGTAAATCCATACTATCTTAATTATTTCTTTAATATTTTATTTAAAAAATTAACAGTCTTAAAACGTATATTAGAATTTATGTCTTTTCGATCTTGGATGCACAAAAGATAATCTTTTCTTAAGTATACTTCAGACGAAAGTTTAAATACTCAGAATTATAAATTCGAGTCTAAAATTTGAAGGGAGGAAACGAATTGCAGCGTATCGCTCTCTCTCTCTCTCTCTCTCTCACACACACACACACACACACACACACACACACACACACACACACACACACCACACACACACACACACACACCACACACACACCACACACACACACACACACACCACACACACACACACACACACACACCACACACACACACCACACACGCGCGCGCGCACGCGCGCATCTTAATTGTTTGTACTTCTGATGTTACTTTTAAAATTAAAGTTATTATTATGTAAACTGAAAAACTCTCCTGATAATAATATAACCTATTATAGTTATAAACTGAAGATTATATCTTCAGGTAACTTTTCTGACTATAAATTTAAAATTTTCGCACACAATTTTATTTGTAAAGTGAATGACGAAAATAGCTTTTGTATTTGAAGATTTTGATAGAATCTTTGTTAAGCAAACATCCACAGTTTTAATGATTATTTGCAAATGAATATCTGCCCATAAGTATAATAATTTTTAGAATAATGTTAGTTTATAGTCATGATTGCAGTTACTGCAAAGACTAAACTATCAACGAAATTTATTCTTTTTTAATGAAGATTGTTGCGGGATATTATGGACACAAATAAATTTATAAAAAAGTTTTTTGATTGAAAAAAATTCTATATAACTGGTTATATATTACCAGAGTAACTAAAAGTATTCTAGTAATAAGATTATTTTCTGTATTATTTGTCTCTTTTCGTCTTAAGTTTCTTGGTGTGTTACAGATTTTCGTTTTAGTTGCAATTAGCATTTTTATTTTTTAACATTTATAAACCCCGTGCACCACGCAATGTATAACACGGGCATACAACACAGACAGAAGAAAGGATTACAACACAAACATCCATGCTTTCTCCGGGATTCGAACCCAGTCCCTACGGCACCGCAGTCAGCTTCACTGGCCACTATACCGGATGGGCGGCTGTATTTTCTTTTGGTGAAAGTTTTTTCTTCTCAACACAGAAACTCTCTTGTTACATCTTATTTGATATCGACAAAATTTTAATGTTATACTTTTAATGCAAAAAAAAGAAAATGGGATGATTGTTTGAACGTTGATAAATTTCTCCTTATTTAAACTATTAGGGATTTGATTTTTCAAGTAAAAAAGAGAGAGTGATAGACAGATTTTTTTTTCAAGTAAAAAAAAAAAACCATTCTACGTATTACAAAATATTTCCCTGCTTTATTAATTATTCTTTTGAAAAGTTAAATGGTCCAATTTTTTTATCTTACGTTTCTTCAAGAATAGAAATTTTATGATTGAACATTAACCTCGCATTTCGAAGCAACACTAGGGTTACTGACTACGAATCTCGCAATTTTAAAATAAGATCAAGCAACATGGCTTTTGAGTTGGCACCTCATTATTCATTTCCATTTTATATCAACTTGAAGACTTTGAGCCTTGACAAATTTAACCTTGTGTCACGCCCCCCCCCCTTTATTAGAGTAACGGAGAATATTAGGACCCTTTGCAAAATAATTTTGCGAGGTCGTACGTTACGTAACTCTCCATCAATTTATTGGGTCTACATTGACATTAGGGCTCGAATACACAACTCAATATAAGTATGAGTAGAGGACAATGCCACTGGGGATTTCGTGTTAGACTGACCACCTGACCGGAGTATCTGCTCATGTAACTCAGGGTCCAAGGTCACTGTAAGTCTTGACCCTCATGGGCTGTTGCGCCACTGAGTTAAGTTAAGAAGACAATGAGAATAAGTTTCAAATGGTTATGAATATCTTTCCTATAAATGTGTATGATACATACAGTAGCGAAATGGAGAATATTAGGCCCCCCCTTCAAAGTAAGTTCTTGGGCTCCAAGCGTCAGTCAGGCTTTGGATCTCCTAGAATCGCGCCCCCCCCCCATGTGGGTATTGTGGAGGTATACATTGCTCCATTAGATATATACACATATGAAATATTATGAATACAATGATTGATAAAAGTCAAGCAAAAATTTGAAGCTTTAACTATTTTAGATCAGTTTTTTGGGTGCTCCCGGAAAGATTAAACTCCTAGAACAAGTTCGCCTCGTCAGAGCTCAGGTGCCTCCCTCTGGGTTTCAAAATTACTGGCGGCAATTGGTATCACCAATATGCCACCGCACTAAAAAGTGATACCAACTCCTGGAGAATGTGTGTGTAGTATAGGTCTGCAATGATAAAAATACCACTATCTCCTTAGCCCTATTAGAAAATAAAGTTCAGTGTTCTCTCAAAATGTAGACGTAATACAAATATTTTAATTCAGAGCATTTTTTTTTATTGATGCAATTTTATAATGCCTTCGTTTGGTATTATGGAAATTCGAGCAATAATATTGGAGTATAATTCTTAACAAAAGAAAGCAAAATTTTTGATTACAAAGAAGCACAGGTTATAAAAATAGGTTAAGCTTTAACTTCCATATTTAAATGGAAACACTTGAATATACGTTGAATAGAACCTTTTTGTGAATAAGAAAAGGTATATTTCCAATAATAAAACATTTATTTCCAATTCTCTTTTTTATTTCGCAAACTGATTAAGAAGCTCCCTTACCAACTAAAAAAAGTAATAACGAAAATGACTAATCATCTAAAAAAGTTCTGCAATTTTAGTAAACATATTTTACTTTTAACTGAATTTAAAAATATAAAAAATTTAAAAATATGATTAAAATTAAATCTCGCAAATTAGCATTTATTAAAAAGGAGTAACATTCAAGTAATTTCTCTTAATAAGCAACTTATGCATATTTGATGAAACACGAGATTATGCAGTCCTTTAGTGTAAATGTTTCATAACAAAGAAAGTTTTCAGACTATTACTTTTATTCTAAGAGCTATGTCTCTGACGTCATTCATTAGAGACTCTTATTATTCATTTGTACTTTCTCTCTAAATCAGGCTACGAAATGGTCCTTGTGATAGCTGAAGTAGGTCTTAATAGCTATTTTTCTTTGTTGTTTCAAAAATCAAAGAATTGAAAAAGAAATTTAATGGCTTTTCACCACTTCATTGTGTATAAATAACAATTTAATTCTAAATAAGGGCAGTTTTAAATCGGTTAATCTCAGAAATACACATAATTTTCATGAGTGCAATAAATAATAAATTATTTGTAAGTCATTTTTTTAATGTGATTTGATTTTTGCATTTTATGTTCTTTCATTCGTATGGTATTTGCTTTAAATTCAGATTTCATTTTTCTTTGAATATTTTTTTGTGAATTACAATTTTGTTCCTTTTGAATGATTATGCATGATTTCTTCCTTTTATGAATATTTCTTTGTACATTATCATAAAAGTTCCATAATCTTAAATTATATTAATTGAATACCTGCCATTCGTTACTGGGCATATTTAGTATAATGTTTTATCAGAAATAACCTATTATTTTTTCCTTCTTTAAAGATGCAGCATTTGTTCTGGAATTTTAAAATTGGGTTTTGAATCTTTTATAGTATTTTAATCTCTTCTCCTCGAATTTATTGCATTTTAAGTATTAATATAGGTTTCCTGCTTTTTTTATGACTAAATTTAGTTATACTGTAATCAAGTATTATGTAATATATACATTTACATCTTTCTCTCTTTTATTAGTATCTCTTTTATAATATGCACTTCTAATCAAAAATTATTTTGCTTTTTGAAAAAAGTTCATACAGTATTTATAAAAGCAATATTAACGATGAAAAAAATTTACAGTTTTCAATTTGCAATGTAATGAGAGAAATACGAAGGTTGTTGGAGATGGATATAGTTATGATGAGTGATATTTGAGTAGTATCTTAGTATCTAAATTGCCATGCTACATCATCGAAAAAAAGAACATTAAACTATTTATCATTGTTTGTCTCTCTCTAAACTATTTTTTACTCAAAACACATTATATCCATTAAACAGACATATCTGGAAGCTGTTTATTTATATCTTCAATGCCTTTGAAAAAGCGTTATACTTGGGTACATCTTCTTAAAAAGGTGACAATTAGATGAGAATGAGTTATTACATATGGTGTTTAATTTAACATATTTCTTGTTAAAATGTAATCAGCTTTTAATTAACAAGACTTAATCTGAATTATTTTCAAATATTCAAATTATAATGCTTTTTTCTTAAATCCTGTATTGCAAATGGAAATGCTTTATATTTTAATTATATAATGTGAAGTAAGTTTTTATTTCTTTATCGAATATTTTTTAAACTTAAGATAGATTAAGATTATGTACATAAAATATGAAGCACCATACCAAATATATAGAGATCCTTCTTAAATTGGTTATAAAGAACCCTGTTTGTTCCTACTATAAACAAATATTTCTGTAAAAAATGCCATGTGGTGTTCAAAATGTTTGCTGTAATTTTGCTTCAATAGTTTACCTGTTAGTTTTATCTAAGCCGATTTATGTTATTTATGAATTTTGAAAAGTCTATTAAGAATTCTGACATGATTTATCGTGGAATGAAATTGCCTCTGAACTGTTCAGAATAAATTTATCAATATAATTTGATAAATCAGCTATATATAAATGGAATTCAATTCTTGTATCCGAGATCTCTACAGTGTATTAGAATCAATATCCAGTAGCAAAAATATATAAATAAATAAATAAAAATCCTCTGAAATCAATGAATTATTCCCATGGTTCCCAATGATTTCTTAACTTTAACATATCACATCTTATAAAGTACAAATGAACAACTCCCATCAAATATATTTTTCATTCATCCTTTCTTTTCTCTTCATTTATGAAATAAATCTAAACACGTTGAAACAGATTTCAAGAAATTATTTTTCAAACAATTAAACACTTTGGAAAAACTTCGGGAAGAGGAAGATGAAGAGTAAAGAGAAGGCAAATCGTACGTCACAGTACCACGTGACGTGGTGGCACCTATCGAGTTACCCTCTGACCATAATAGGCAGTGGAAGTACCGATAGCTGGAAGAGAATAAATAAAGGAGAAAAAAAGGAGGGCAGAAAAAGGAGGGTGAGGAATGTGTGTCTCTTTTCCTATGGGCTCGCTTCCGTGGCAGACACAAGACGACCGATCTCTGCTGTGTCCTACGAATGAGGGGGCGTACAACAATTGTGAAATATACCTTCATTCACAAAACACCACACCAACCAAAATAGACAGGTTCCAACACAACAGAAAAGAAATAACAAAATGGTACTTTACAAATGTCAACACATATACATGTCTGTATTTCTGCAATGTGTGTTTTTAGAAAGAATTACAGCCTTTTCTTCTGGGGGAACTTTGTACTTTCGGTAGCTTAAATGGTTTTGAGTCGGTTGTGGGATTATATTATATACGCATTTTAGTAACATGAAATATAATGCATGTTTACATTTGTTTATTATAATATACGTTCACATAAGCTTTCAAACTATTCTAAATAAACTCCAGCTTCTTTTAACTAAATTATAATAGTTTCGATTACATATGTCATCAAGAATACGGTATAGTAGTAATATTTAGTTTTTATAGAAAGTTCTTTTTTAAAAGAAAATTAATCGCACACATGCAGTCTTCACAATGGCATGTATTTCATAAATAAAATTTTAATAGGCGAAGATTTCACTGAAATTAACCATGTTGCTGGAACATTTTAATGAAAGAGATGAGACTTTTTCTTTAACCCTTTATAATGCAATTTTTTTTCAATAATGCTATGTTAAAGTGTTTTCGGAACCTAGATTGATATAAAAAAATCTATTTAGCTTATTAGTTAAGATTAATTTGATTTTTAAGACAATTTTTTTTGTGGGATGTTTCCCACCACCCACTGAGAGTTATTGAAAGGTAGGGAATCTTAAATTTTGCATTTCTTTTTATATTACATTACATGATATTAATAAAAATAATTTATAAAGACTAAAATATATCGAAGGAATCATAAATTAAATATATTTTGTGTTAAAAAATTTAGGAGTTCATACATATAACTTTCCATGAAATATCAGAAAAACAGAGATCAATACATACTCAAGCATTGCAAGCTGTACAATCGCATCTTGTTCTCTTCTTCTCTTGTACCTTCTAAGTGTTTTTTTCAGGTTTGCATATAGTGTCACTAACTGTAGTAAATCGTACGTCATCTGGAACAGTTTTCTTGCTGATCAGGAAATTTACAGGTTATCCTTTGCTCTTATCACTTGAAAACCAGAAATTAGTTGTGCTAGCCGAAGTGCTAACAGCACGAATCATAGGTGGGAAAACTGCTTCCCATGGACATTTAAAAACTAATTAAATTAGTGGTAAGTATACTTACCATGGCCTTATAAAAGCTTAGTTTAGTTGGACATTTTTTTATTTTAACGCATAAAGTGAATATCAGCAACACAAATACACTGAAGCGTTATTTCACATTCCCGGGAATTTCCGTTTTTTATATCTTTCCCAACTGGTAGCTTTGAGCATCATGTTATTTCCTATAGTGATTGGTCAGAATAAGTCGATGATGCACTATTGCATCATTTTATTTTTAAATATAGAGAGAAAATAAAGTTGCGGTTAAGAGGACATTTCTCTTTAAACAGGTAAACTAATAAAATTAACTATCACGCGATGTCTTGGAAGGTTAACGATCATCATAAATTAAATAAAATTTCTCAACAAGAAAATTTAAATGAATTACGATGAATGGTGAATTATATATGTATAAAGAACTCAAGGCTATATTTAAATAACGTAACATAAATATTGTTAACAGCTTACTATAACATGTTTTTATAAAACTTGTTAAAAGGCCTACTTTTCCCATCGTGTTCTACCAGAATTTTCTGTCAAATATTTTTCATTGTAATCAATTTGTGTGTTCTTCATAATTTTCTTTCTTTCTGACATAGTCACTGTCACGAACTCCTGTCCGGCGAATAGAGAGTTCAAGCCCTGATACAACTGAAGACCTAATATGTAGAGGGACTGAAGTACGTGAAATCTGGCGCTGCTTTAAGTCCTCATGTTCACGTGGTGTGGAAGTTTGGAGAAGGAATTTCAGGAGTCGTCCTCATCACTTAACCGAGGTTCAAAATAAAGATTCGATCACTAATAGCTCTTGCAATGTTTTAGAGTGTGATTTTTTAATGTAGTCATCATCTGATAAGTATACTATATAGAAGCGCAAAAATTAAAAGTTCAACGAAAAAAAAAAAACCAAAATTTAAAAACTGTTATTCTTCAAACACTTATTCAATTAAAATCTTCTTGTTTCGTTCATCATACTTAGTAATGCTTGTTTTCTGCAATAAATCATTGACAAAACTTACGCATAACTTTAAAATTTATCTAAAACCTATAGATAGATAATTTTGCGATAACTTTATTGATTAGCGATTTTCGTTTACTGTTTTTTTAACTATTGTTAAAACTCTTTAAGGGAATTTTAGTAAAGTTTCAGCAAAACACATGGGAAGTACGTCGTCTGCTTCATCTTAGGAAACACAGAGATCAACCGGAGAAAGTTCAGTTTTTTGTTTTATCGGTAGAGAGGTGCGGTATTCTCTGCCGCAGTTTAATGTAAAATGTTATAAAATTCTAGTCTTTTAAATTTATTAGATCGAAAAGCACTTTTGTTATAATGCATTACTTTTGCTGTTGTTGTTAATGCCACCCATCCGACGTAGTCAGATCGAGGCCCACGAAATTCATCGTGGCAAAAGGGCTAGATTGTACGGCTGTCGTTAGCCGTAGCTTTGAGCACTATACAAGTGACAGTACGTTTTGGCTCGGTTCCGCCCCAATTTTGAGGGAGAACACAGGGTGGTCAAGGGTCTACCTCCTCTCTACCCTTCCCACCAACGTCACGAGAGGAATTGCGACTCGACGGCTATTTAGAGTACCCTCATGCCTCGAAGGCACTATACAATTACAAACATCCATGCCTTCTCCAGGATTCAAACCCAGGTGGCCCTACAGCATAGCAGTCAGCGTCACTAACCACTATAACGGATAGGCGACATGTATTACTTTTAAGTGTAATTATTAAGTAATTCGAAAGAGATTACATGCACTAAATGCCGCCTAATAAATTTAAATTCAAACTTTTGTATTTTCAAACGCAAGTAAAATCTAAAATTAGCTCTAAACAAGCATTAAAATAATGTAATAAAAAATTCTTATATTTCAGATAATAAGTAAGTATTTCGGATTAATTTATCACATTTTTTTTATCAATATTTAAAGAGAAACACATTTACAGGATAATTAACGGTATGGAATCAATATTAAATTAATCTGTTAAATTAATTAACCCATATAATATACAAAGCTTTAGAATTAGTGTGAATAAGTTTGTAAATTTATGAAGAAAATTCTTTTATATACCTGACGATGATATAACCAGATGATAGGATAAGAAATTACGTGTATAATGATAATAATCGCGTGATAAATTAAATCTTGTTTCAGTATCCTTACTTGAAAATATATGGAAATTTGGAAAGTAATTTTCAGTTGATGAGTGATAAGATCTCATACGCATTATCCAAAATAACATAACCTATACTTATCAAAAGGTAATGCAGTATAGCTAAACACACATATATTGATTAGAAACAAATGGAGAACAATTTACTGCATGAATATATTGAAATCGTGAAATAATACTTATTACTGAGATCAGATGGTCATATAATTTACATTTAAAATTTTTCTCGTTATTTAAACCTTTAAGGAATTAAATTTAATTCTCTAACATCTGAGTAAAGAAATATTTGAAATAAAAAAAAACTTCTAAAAAAAAAAGAAAAAAGACAGATGTATACTGTAAATATATACATCATTTAATGTGATTCGAAATTTCTGCATGTGTTGTTATAAATATGTTAACGTTCAAACTTAGTTGATTACCATCAGAATTTTTTCTTTATTACATGATCTTATATTTGTGTTTTGAAATGCTTCCGTGTTATTTTCCGTAATTTGCCTGCACTGAAAACAAAATAGTTTAGACTAGACTAGACAGTTTATATAGGTATGTTGAAAGAGACGGAACAATTTCTCATGGGATGCAATTTTTAAGATTTAAGTGCCACGCTATTCTGTCACGTAAAATGGCCTCAAATAGCGTTTTACTTTTTGTTTTGATAAGTTCGCCCTCGAGACAAATTTTTTATGCTTGTCTATTTTAAAAGTCGTCTTGAAAAAACTAGGCATGTAACAGAGCTCAAAATTAAGAGGTTTAGTAGAAGTTTGAACTGTAATAGCATATCAAAACTTTCGAAGACGAAACTTACTTAAAAAAAGAAAAATACCCTGTTTAACAAACTTTAATTCAAATTTTCAATGTATTTTTTTAAAAATAAGGCTTTTTTTATTGAGTATTAAATATATCAATACCTACTAATATATATATACCGTGCGTACCAATACGCCTTATAAAGCACCCCCCCCCCATTTTTACAAAGAAATTGGAAATAAATGTATGCAATACTCTTACGTTCTGAAGTAATTCGTTCAAGGCATTATCCCAGGCTTTTGAAAAAAATAGTATACTTTTAGAATTACAACTCTTAGATATATCAAATCTTTAAAATAAACAGTATTTAGATGAACGTAGAAGTCTAGTTTTCTTTATGCTCATTTCTGTTTTTAATTTGAAAGCTATCATTTTTATACCCGGCTTATAACGTGCACCCGTACATTTCGATCTTATTTTTTGTGTTAAAAGTGCGCGTTATACGCCGGATTTTACGGTATATATATATATATATATTAAAATAACAAGTACTATAAAGGTTTAAAATGTATAAATATGTATTATCTCTCTGATTATTTCAAATTTTACCATATGACTTTAATACAATGTATCATTGCACGTTTAAATTTGTAATAAATTATAGTTTGAAAAAAAACTAAAAAACACGCTTTTATACTGAATCGAACTAAAAAGTAAAAAAATAATTCTTAATAAAGAATAAAATGATTAACGAGAAAATGAATGTCATTGTGATAAAAGCGTGGGGTGCTTTGTACTACATTTTTACACTAATTCAGCTTTTCGGAATAGAAGTTAGAAATTATAACAATTGATACATTTATAGAATACCCCACGCTTTTACCCCAATGGCATTCATTTTCTCGTTAATCATTTTATTCTTTATTAAGAATTATTTTTTTTACTTTTTAGTTCAGTTGAGTATAAAAGCGTGTTTTTTAAGGTTTTTTTCAAACTATAATTTATTTTTCATTTTTTAGTTCGAACTACAATAAAAGCGTGTGTTTTAGTTTTTTAAACTATCATTTATTCATTGTTGAAATTATCCTTGAGTTTGATATTTGAAGCTGGAATTACGTGGCTGTGGAATTAGTCTTGCTCTTCAATGGATCTACATTAACGGGTCTGAAGTGTATTTATTCTTTCCGTTTACGAGGCCTCGGATCGTTATATTAGATTCCGTCTCTTTTGAACAGGTCAAACAAATAAAAGTGTGTAAAGAAAAAAAGTTCGAATTACAAGAGTTTTTAATGTATCATGTTTTTTTACGGATTAAATATTATAAAATTCCTCCTTTTTGTTTTTGTTTTCTTTTCCCCCATTTTCATGCATTGTCATCCACTTCTGAGCTATAGTCTGAATTTCAAGTCTCTAGCTCCTCGGAAAGTCACACAGTTTAAAATCAATTACAAAATTCCACCCGGATAGACATTAAAGAAAGCGAGATTAAAAACATGGTAATATTAAGTATCAATCGTTTTTTCACCTTTTAAACGTGTTCCTTTCATGTTAATTCGTATCATCAATTCTAAGCGTATTGCTTTATAAAAATAAAAAATATTTAGCAGTTAGAACGGAAATTATTTTTTTTCACATGCTCGAGCCTTTTTTTTTATTTTCTTTTTCAGAAAAATGTTTATATTATGGTTAGAAATTGCTAACACACACCCACCCTCCACTTTCTCAGATATAGAACACTTCTTTTGTTTGTTTTATTTCTTTTAACCGCAATTGTATTTTATACTTGCATATATAATTAGCGTTAAATTCAAAACACTTTAGGGTTACACCTTATTCTTTTAGTCGCCAAATCTGGAAATGATGTAGGAAATTAGTCGCCATGTCTGAAAATGGTATGTGGAACTAGTCGCCAAATTTAAAAATGATATATGAAATAAGTCGCCAAATCTGGACGTGATATATGGATTTGTCACCAAATCTGATTATCCTTATTCCTGACGATCCTGAAAAGGACAATGGAACAAAATTATGAAATTATTGTATTGTCATCGGTCCTTGACAAGTGCGCAAAATTTCGAATGAATCCGATCTTTTTAAGTGGGTAAAGATCGAGTTCTGAGATTCCGTTACATGCAAGTGAAACTTATAAAAGCGTGTCAAAAATACGAGTGAAATTTTACAAAATTATGTTTCTTGACTAATTGGACGTATGAATACTAATTACGGATCTTATGAAACAGTTAAAAAACAAAAGTAATACTTTTCAGGATTTTCCCTTTTCTTTTTATGGTGTGAAAATTCTACTCATTTATTTTCATTATTATATGTAATGACCATCAATAAAATAATGTTTCTTTTAAATAGTTCTACTTTATCAATAAAATAACAATGAACATAATTAACATTCATGATGAAAACAAAGTCTTTTAATTTCAAAATTCAAGTGAAACATTCGAAGTTCATCATCTTGAAATTATTTTCCGAAGTTATGTAATTTATTTGTAAATAAATCATTAGCACACTTTAAAAAATTTTTTTAATGGTAATATTCTACAAAGAGAAGAAAATTGGAATTTCCAGTATGAAATAAAAATACACAGTAGAAGGGAATCGTACACAGTAAGTTCATACACAGTAAGTTTGTTAAAGCCAAACCTTCTCATGTTGGCGTGGTGTTAAAAGTTCGGAGAGCGCAGTGCCAAATCAGGTGTCGTCCTCGTCACTTGGCCGGTATTCAAAATTGCTTGGTTCGTTGCCAATAGCTATCATGTAGTTTTGCAGTGCTACGTTAATAAATTATGCAATCATCAGATTTATACATTTCTCCTTGAGTTTCTTAACCTTTCGAATGCCGCCATTGTAGAACAGCAAATTGTGTCATGCATTGTTTCACCTCTTCAATGATCCCATTCGTGTTGTTAATTCTCCGACCTTAGTGTTCATGAAGGGGGAAAGGAAGGTGGGTTGCTGAGACTTTTTGGTCTATGGACCATACTGACAAATCTAAGAATAATCCATAGTTACCAGGCTATTCAAACAATCCACTTCATCTTCCTCGATAAGATTAAAAACACCTCTTTTTGTTGGTCACATCATGTTTGCTTCCTAAAAGGAGTCACCAATCGTAGAACTCAGCATGCTGACACCTTTGATATGCAAATAATTTTACACTAACTGGCATAACTAAGGTTCTTCGATTAATCTAAGGTCTTCATGATCATTTAAATGGTGGTTCCTCGGTCTAATAGAAAAAGTTCTCCAACTTCATCAACATGGCAATATTGTTCGTGAATGATGATCTTCCACTTCCTGGGTATCTGTGAGGGATATGTGGCTAGCTTTAAGATTCCTTTTCCATATCCCAACAGTGTCGTGCGACGGGATAATATTTCTATAAATAGCCATAACTTCATTGTGGTTTTGCAATGCATTGTAATCTTTCAGATAAAATAATTTAATCTAAGTGCGAGACTATTTTCTCTTTATTGTGAGTTATTTCAATATATAGCCTCTTGAAACGAAACAAACCAACATCAATAAGTGTAATTTACAACATTACATACAAAAGGATTAATTAATATGCGGAATAAATTTTATCCTAATATCTAGGCTATTTTTTAGCAAACATTAAAATTTTACAATATACTTACGTGTACATGTATTTATGTTCTTCACTAAACATTTTACGACCAACAGATTGTCACGTTACTGCATCAAAATTTCAGAAATTTATAAAACATGCGAATAATTTCGAAATTGATTAGGTTGATAAAAGAAACATTCTCTCCTTGCTGATAAATTCTCTTCATTCAGTATTCTGATACCGAACGGTTATCGTGGTAGTATATCAAAATCAGAAAAAAAGTAAGATAGGAGCTTAAGTTTTAGAAATAAAAGGAAAACAAAGTTTTTAAAAGTGAACATTTTGAGCAAAATCAAAATATTTGTATTTTGATCCAAAACTTACGAAACTGATTTTATTAAAAATTTTTTTGTACAAATGCGCGTAAGTTTTATTCTGATAAATTATAAATTTGATGAAAAAGTTTTAGATTTTGTTTGTGATTTTCTTCTTAAATATCGATAAATGAGCCATACGAAAGAAAACTACCGTAAAATTCAGTTTGTGCGCTATAAAAATGTGCGCTATATTTCTGGTATACAAGTGAAAGATGTAAAAATACAAAGAAGATATAAGAACATAAAAAAAAATTAGACTTCTACGTACATCAAAATACTATTTATTTAAAAGAAATGACATTTCTTATGGACTTAAAGGGTTGTAGTTTCAGCAGTGTGCATTATTTTTTCAAAATCTTGGGATAATATCTCGAACAAATGACTTCAAAACATAAGAACATTTCTCACGTTCATTTCAGGTTTTTTAGTAAAAAAGAAAATGCGTTTTATACGGTAAGTATATCTAAAAATTGCAAAATGCAGCTTGAAAGTATGGGTGCACATTATATACCGGATTTTATGGTAAATCAAAACTTTTATTAAATATTAAATAAATGTAAAATGTCCTATGATGTTAAAATATTTTAGAACCAATTTACCTATGCCAAAATCTAAAGTAAAAAAAGTCTTTAAAAGGTAGGAGAATAAAGCATTTGTTTCTCAAATGCATGGGAATCTAAATAATTAAAATGCATTTCAAGATGTAAAAATATTTTTCTTTCTCGTAAAGGCTTTTGTATTCTTAATTAATTTTTTATTTGCGTTTTAGGGGTCATTACCCTGTGATTCAGACATTGATTGATCTCTGTAAACTTAAATAAATAACTTCTCTCCATCACTCCTTGCTCGAAAGAATATTTTTAGTTTTTCTAAAATACATTTTCTGCAAGTGAAAAAGTGATTGTAACTAATAAACCAGCGACACTTTTAAACGCACTTCCCACCTTCTATTACGAGGTTCACTTCTATCTATATATAAACTCATACGTTCGAAAAAGCGATAAAAAAAAGATCGAAGCAATTTTGTTGGTTATTCTAAAGTAGATACGGGAAATACTATGTGATACCATTAATTCCCATGACTCCTAGTAGTTGTCTCGAATAGCCGTGAGGTGACGCTGTGGGACGGATTCTCTGGAGACTCAAGTTCGGTCATTTCGGCGCGCTTTTAAAGATCGCAGTTTAGCGGCAGCACTTTACTATCCCTACGATTCGAAAACAACTCGGATTGAAATTTTCTAGGGGATCGTCACCTCAGTGAGGTATTTTTTACAAGGCTGAGGTCCCATTGCGGAATATCGGTAAGCGACATTTGGATACGATCCCTAGGAGTTATCTATTATGATTTATATATATGCTCTTGACATAAATTATTGTTACATATATTATTATAAATGTACCATTTATAACATATTTATTTTATCACTTGGAATTCACTAGAAAAAAGTAGCAATAAATCTTTTAGAACTCACAACGAATTTCCACTTTTGTAGGATAGCTTTACAAATTTCTTATTCAAATAAAATTTATGCCATTCAATAATTTCTCATTTTCATTCTTTAAATATAACTTAATAAATTTACTATAATCGAGTACATATGTAATTACTTACATAATAAATACATGATAAATTTACATAATTAGTGATTTATTTACTATGATATTTTTAATAAAAAGTATATTTAGTGTAAATATACTTTACGATGATATAATCTTAAGAGACTTCGAAAGATGTTGCAGAAATAAAACGTTAAAATGGGTTTTTAAAAAAATTTTAATGAACATTTCATTATTGCATGCTATTGAAATAACCCACATTAGTTTCTGTAATACATGAACATTTCAATAAAATTACCTCTTATTGAACACAGTTTATCACAGATGGTTTCTGTTTAATCTCTAATTCTTATACCTGTATGATTTTAAAATAAATTATGTGTATTTAACTACAATAATTATTAAATCCCACTTTTTTGTATTTTGATATAGCGATTGTATTTAACGTTAATACTTTTACAATGTCTATTAATTCGATATTTTAAAAATAATTTATCTGTACATCTTATGCTGTAACACGTTTATAATAGAATAAATTTCTCAATTGTTCATAAATGTTGATTTTTTTATTTGAGGAAATTAGTCAATATCTTGAAGAAGAGAACTTTCTTCGCGTTTTCTTGCCGAAAAAAAAAAAGAATTTTAACCCAGTTTTTAATATTGAATTTTTATACGTAAGTTTATAGCGTGTGTGTGTGTGTTTTAAAAAAAATCCCCACACAAAATAAGAAAATTTAAAAGATATATGCTTACATTTAATTCATGTGGAAGAGAGAAAGACATTTTTACCATTTAAATCTTGGATAAACTCTTGTTACAATTACAAATTTTACATAGATTTGTGATGAATTTTAATTATTTTTCGAGGAAATCCTCATATACGGTGTACACGTAATGGTCTAGATTGAATTTTGTATAATTGTCTAGGAAGAAGAACATTAAGTACAGAATATTCATTTACTCTATTATTGGATTCTAAAGTAGCAGCGAATGCAATGCTGACATTCGAAAAATAAATATCAGGAGTCTTGATGAATACTCCGTCACGTGTTTGAGTTTTGGTACCTTGAGAACCTGCTGAGTAGAAATGTTGATGGACATAAAATCAAGGCTCAAAGTTCTCACGTTGGTGTGGTGTAAATATTTGGAGAGAGAGATGCTGGGCTAGGAGTCGTTCTCGTTTTTGAAAGATGTACAAATTACAAGGGCCGTCACTAATAGCTCACGTTTAACTTCAAACTGTGAAAACAGCTAAGCCATTTTTAAATCTTTAAGATAAATTATTGTTTCAATTACTCACGAATTTAAAATTTTTAATAAAATATTTTCATTATATTAACTAAGCCAGAATAAGGAGAAAACAGCATTTAATATTACTTTGCTTTTTTAATAATTGTCAATCAACGGATATTCTTATTGATTTAGCTTTTGGAAAACCTTTGTTATGTTAAGTTGCAGTATTTTGTTACAGCTGAAAGTAATAATGAAAGAAAAGAGTCATTAATATACTTGGAACCATATTTTAAAATGAACATAAATCTTGCGTTTTGTTTTAATTTAAGCAAAATGTGTACCAAATTTTTAAGCATTTTAATAGTAGTTGCAACTTATTATTAATTAATAGAAGAAAGTTGAAAATACGAATTGTATTTTATTTAGTTTTTGGGTAAAATTTATGTAAAAATGATGAGGTTTTCAAGTAAAATAATAATATAATTGATTGAAGAAAAAACTGAACGCTTGCTTTATGCATATATTCAGATAGTAAAATATTATTAGATTTTTCATATGTCTCATCTCCCCTAGCAAAATAGAAATATTTGTGTCACGTATTTTGATCAAACTGATTCGTAACTTTTATTACAATCACACAGAGAAATATTCTGAGTAAAAATCCACTACTAATTTTAGATGATGTAAAAGGCCTTTGAAATGCTTGGTTGACGTGATTTTAAGTCATGAAAAAAAAAAAAGTTTTATGTATTTTTCGAAAGGGATTATGTAATATTTAACATTATTTTATTTCTTTTAAAAAGAAAAAGGTAATACAATATATATAATTACGAATATTATATGGTTAAAAATTATGGTTAAAAGTGGAATATTTTCAAGTAACTTAATACGTTTAAGTAATTGTGTCAACTTTGTTGGAAAAATGAATATTTTAAGGAACATAAACATATAATTAAGTAACTAGAACGTGTCAAAGTGACATATATTTTATCTAAGGGAAAAACATTTCGAAATATAAATAAACGTTTAGAATGTTTACTTTAAGCAAGGACTTTTAGTTTTCAATTTATGTCATCAAATATGTCACACGGCTTTTTCTCATTAAGTAGTTTCAGACTGTTGCCAAAATAAAAAAAAACACATAATAAATAAATGCATATGCCACGTGTCAATGAAAAGAATTTATGCTGTGATTTTATTTTAGCTTTTTACTTAACATAAATGTAGAAGTCAGGTGTATTAAAAGCTCTTTTTAGCAAGAATGCAGAGTTAGACTTTTACCCTTTTGTTGGAATAAAATAATTAACATAGGATAAAATAATATATAGCCACACAAGAAGAAAACAAAATTATGTTTCTTATAAAATTTCGTTGATGAGACAGTGAAATTTGATCATTTTTTACTAAACTGTTTATTATCTAAACATATAGTATGGCTAATGAAATGTAGTGAATATAATATTAGTTAAGATACAATGCATATTTTCTGGGTTAACTTTATATTTTCTTTCCTTTTGGTCTATTTCTAAATCTATCTGTGACATATTTTAGGGTCTTCATCGATTCTTAAGTATGCCATTTCTGTTTCAAAAATATATATTTGGGGATTCACATTTATATTTATCTTAAAATTCCTACCGAAAGTAAAAACAAATTTCAAAAGTATTTGTATGTAAAATAATTAAGGCACATTACCTAAATCAATTTTATAAGAGGCATAAATGGAATTGTGAGAGAGATAAAAATATAGATTTTCATTAACATCTGTTATAAATTACTCAACTTTTGAGTAGCAAGGAAGGTAATTTAAATCACGCTTCATTGATAAATTGATATTAAAATAAATCTAAGTATAAGAGAATCCCGGAAACTCGGCCTAATGTGGATCGAAGAATGCCGAGTTTTTGAAAATAGGGATTGAAAATGAATAAGTACGAGTGTTTCCTCAGAAAATATTGTACTATACTTGTATGTATTATTTGCTTCAGAATTCAACAGAAAATAAACTACCCACAAACAACTTTTAACCAAGGAAAAGTTTATACTTCATGAAGGTATAAAGAATTTTTTACAATGAAAAGGAAAATTAATGAATACATAGTGTACATTAATTTACCTGATCAGACACAGCTCAGAAAAATAACTTACTGAAGGCATAAATTTGTCTATAATGAAAATTAAGCAGACGCAAAAACTTTGCAAAAACTGTGGCTACTAGGTCTGCATGTGAGGAATTTTGCACCTTCATGGGTGTGGCCGAGTTATCAAGTGACGAGTTTTTGGGATTCTGCTGTATATCATAAAATAATTCGTAGATATTCATAGAATATTAAATAATCGTCCAAAATTTGAAAGATAGCTTGATTTTCTCGATAAAAGAAATGAATAAAGAATAAAATAGAAGTATTACTATACGCGAATGAGAGATAGAGAGAGAGATGGAAATAATCCCCTCTCTAAACCCTTTATTACAGAAACATATAGTCAGGAAAATCAAGATAAAGAATAGTGTGGAACATTGCATTTTTTTATAATATATGGATATAAAATTTTTATAACCTTAAATTTGTGTTAATTTATTAATTAACATTATTTACTATTTTGATAAAAATAAGTAAATAAGTTTCTCATTTAAATTCGTTAACACATTTATGAGTGAGTTTATAAAAGTAGTATTCTATGCTCTTAATTCTAAATGGTTGGATTAAATTATTACAATAAAAATTTAATAATTTCTTTTGTAGTTTTATAAATTCAACTTGAAAATATTCGTTTTTATCTTGAGATATTTTTAAATTAATCAGAAAAATTTACGATAAAAATTATTATTCTTGACTTAGCAAAAATTAAAATCTCCATACAAACTACTCTTAAAATTAATTTAGTATTTTCAAATATAACCCTTAAATCTATTGGTTTATTTTTGAAGAGCTATTGAAAATTTTTGGGTAACTTTTTCTATATAATGGTTAATGTTCTTCAATAAAGACAGATATATTTTACATGAAATTGGGATTAAATTAATATTCATTTAGAAAACTCATTAAATATTTTTTCTATATTTAAATAGATTGTACCTTTTTATAATATTCAGCTTAATGCATTTATAACAACTTATAAAAATAAGGCATCACTGCTTATTTCATTATCAAGCATGAATTTACTTTCTTCAATCTGTAATTAAATAAATATGTTGTTAAGTAAATATAGCTTTTATATTAAATGCTATAAAACGTAAACATTTATTTTAATTGAGATATAAACATTTTGCGCACACTCCAATTTTTCTTAACATGCATTTACTCTATATAAAAATATAAGAAATATTTATTCTGCGTAACATTGCAATGAAGAATTCAAAAATGGATTGAATTTTATTGATCAGACAGCTATGAGACAAGTTAAAATTAGTTTATTATAAAGCTACACTTCCAAAATTATAAAAATAAATGCCTATGTGAGGTAACTCCTTTTATATGAAGTGTTATTTTACCGCAAACTTAGAGTTCTTCCCACGCGCGGGTTATTCAGAGCTTAAGAAATGGAGCCTTCGATATTCAGAAAAGGCAATCATAAGAACGCTACTCGACACTGTAAGAATCTTTAGTCAAATAAACAAAACGTCAGAGCCTTAGCTTATCCTTTTGCTGATCTTGGAAACGTTCTATTTTGGGACGTTTAAAATTTCACGAATCTTTAGACTGCGAAACCTCGCTTCGGTATCTATTGAGAACTATTTTAGTTTTACGAATATTATCGATCGCTTAACAGTTTCCGTTATAAGCTTAGAAATTCGGCTGTTTGATTCTTAGTAGTTTAGCCTTTTTCATTTTTATATTGAACTTGATTATAAAAATGTACATTAAAACAGAGACTCAACAAATAGAAAAAAGGCTTTAAGAATGAAATAATTTATGTTAAAAAGCATGGTTGATTTTTTCTCTCTCTATTGTAAATAATTTATTGTATTTTTTTGAAAAAAAAAACATATTTTTATTTTTCCTATAAAATACCGCTTTCTCTTAGTTAAAATTTTATTTAAGTTTTAGATCGTTTGTAAAAGATTTTCTTTTGATTTCCAAATATTAATGATTCTTTTGTTTACTTTTAATATTGAAATAATTAGCAGTCATAATTTTTCAGTGGTAATTCCATAAATTTCAACAAATATTTATTTTCAGAAAATAATTTTAATCATGGAATGGTAATTAATATGTAGTAAAATTATCGAAAGGCACATTTCTTGACTGTGAACCATGTTTTAAGATAGTGTACATAATTATAAATACCATATAGTTAATTCACATAAAATAGTATGCATCAGTGATTATAAAAAATTAAATTCCAATTATATAAATATTGAATCTAGTGTGGTTTGTATTTATAAAACTACTATTTGTATTAGATTACTCCTCTTTAATGTAAGTAAAAGCAAAAGGATTTCTTAAAGTTAGATGCTAATTTAAATTTTAAAAAATCCTGAGTGGCATTTAACATACCATTAGAAATCAAAGATTCTGTAAATTAGACTTTTATCAGACATTCTTTTGATAATAGGAATCTTGAACTAAATTTACTTTCGATTATCATTAAGTATTTGACTGAAACTACTTTATTTTTATTACTAGTTTCAAGGTTGGTATTAAGTGTCTTGAAGTAGTCGGATGTTTTTTCTAAGAGAGTCTATTACTTCCTTAAAAATTTCTTTATCATAAATATCTTGTAAATATTGTTTTAATTTATAGTCTCCTCCCTTTCTTTTCTCTCTCTGTTATTTTGAAAGGTAGAAAAAAAGGAAAGATTTCACTAATAAAAAGAAATACAATGAATATTTTACATAAAACTCTTACCTCAATCCTAAAGGAATAAAAATATTTAATACACATTTGATTTTTCTTTTCAGAACAAAAAATCTTGAGTGAGAGCAAATTTCGAATGAAATAATTTGAGCTGAACAAGCATGGTGATAAGCGGAACAGTATTTTTATCTTTAAACAAGTAGATTGGCTCTTACGAACTTAAAAACAAATATTTATCTGCTAGTCTACCTTTTACCGCAAAGGAAGAAATTAAAACAACGTTTTTGTTGATTTTTCTTTCCATCGAGATAAAAAGAAACCGCATGTCACGCGTGCGTATCAATTTTCTAGAATGCTACTTAAAAATGCCCTTTATCTCTAAAAATTTAGTGTAAAAGAGAAGGGAATCGAAATTATTCATAATATTCGATAACAGTACTTTACTTAAAAGTATTCGTGAGATTTCTTCTTCCAATATATTTATACTCTATTGAACGTGATTATAAATATATTGGAATTTGATTATAATTATATTGGAGCTGAAACTCAGCTGTAAAATATTTGTTTGTTCATTAAATTAAATTGATTAGTATTATTTTGCTTACGTATACAATAATAAATAAGTTTTAAACATTGAAAATCACAAGTAAAAATAAATTCTATGGTAAAAATAATTTAATATTTATTTAATTACATTTAAAATTATATTCAACTTGATATCCTTGTTACAGTTAATTATTTTATTACCTTAATTACTGGTAAAATTTGTAGTGTTGTTTTTTACAAGAACTTAAACGTAAGGATATCTCTATTTTTCAATATTTGAAAAAAAAGTGTTTTTAGTTTTTTATAAAAAGGATCATACTTTGGAAACAATTCTTTTTTACTTATATTCAAGATCTTATGAATTACTAATTTTTTGGTAAGGTGCCTCATTAACTTAGAATAAAGGCTCAAGTAATGAGAGTAACTATATATAAGCCAGTGTGACCTCTGAATCAAGTGCTCATGGTTGTAAACCTGTTGCTGGGGTTGTCGAGTCTTAATACTACTGAAGACCAGCTGTGTGGAGGCGCTCGAAACCCTCAAATTGATGTGGTGCTGAAATTTGGAGAAAAAGACGGCGCTTCTCTCTTCATCACTTGACTGAGCTTTAAAATTTCAAGGTCCATCAATAATAGCAATAGTTAACCCTCAAAGTGCGACATTAAGAAATAAAATCTATAAGTTAGTACCTCATTTTTCTAATTTGAAGAGTATGTTGCAATCGAATATTGAGGATATTTTTGAGCTAAAACTACATTAGCCTTTATTATTATACATGACAGTCATCGAAAGAAGTGAGTTGCGAATCGGGGATTTACCAGGTACTAAGCAGTAAATAAGCCTAGGAAGTAGCTAAAAGAAAAAAATATTGCAAAGTTTTTTTTATCCAAAATAAGGATTATAGTTGCTTAGAGATTAAGCTTGAGAATTCGGTGGAAGATGGTGCTTAACTTGAGTTTAGGGCTGTGTGTGATGTCCTGATTTTAGTAACCAATGTTATAAAAAAGTAAAACTTTTTTTTAAACTCACATAAAATGAATATACGTAGCCACGCAAGATCCAAATCCAGAATAAGTCTGGACAAATGCTGCATATATATATATAGATTCACAAGTTACTATCTTGCTCAACAATTCTATTTACCAATAATCTCCAAGTCAGCATTTCCTCTTACAGCCACAAACATATATCGTTAGAATTACGATCTCCTACGAAGTCCTTCAATTTCTCACTTCAGATACCTTTAAATTGCAATTCTAATCTGTAAATGTCACGGTTCATTAACAAAGCTAGGTTTTCAAAAATCAATCAATTACTTTTTTTAAATTGCCAATGGGGCTGCAGATTGGTATTTACAATTGCAGACCTAGTACATTTCCCGGGAACTGGTATCACTTTTTAGTGATGCATCTTATAGGTGAAATGCAATTTTGACGCACAGTTTCCTCCCCAGAGGAAGGCACCTGAACTTTGACGATGCTGAATGGTTCTGGGAATTTCTATTTTTCCAAGAGCACCCAAGCCAAACAGGCACTCTAAGGATCTTTAACATGCCGCATATTCATACGACATGGATTGTGGACATGGGCATGGATGTCGATGTTATGCATCGAGAAAATCCATCCTCTTGGACCAGGGCCAAACCCACAACCTTAGGCGTACAATGCCAAAGACAAACCAACTACCCACTCAGCCGGCAATCAATCAATCATTAAAATACGGATTTCCCCAGGTGTTAGTTGAAGCGAGTTAAAACTCATTACAGATAAACAATTCAACCTTGGCTGCCGTATGCCTACCGTAAATTAATTAAAACTGCTTAAATATGTTCTATAAATTTAAATAAAACAAAAGAAGCTAAGCAATGTGAAATTTTTAAAGTATACACGTGTGATTAAAATACGAATCGTTTCATTTACGTCTCCCATGTTCTTAAATAATTTTTAGCTGCATGAAAAATAATATTAATTTATGTATTCAGATTCATTATCATATGAATTACTTAATTGTTAAAATAATTAAAATTTATAAAGTATAAGTAATATAAAAGAGCTAATAAAAATATTTGTTTTTAATTAAATTATATTCAGTTCCTTAGAATTATTATATCATGCTTTATCTTCCTAACGGTTAGATAAAACGCATTATAGGAAATTACTTCCATGTAATTTTTAATAATCACTGAGCTAAAAGATGAGGCAAATTTGTGCCTAATCTAGAAACAAATTAACAAGTATATGTTGGCTTCTTTTAGAATCTAAGGTCATTAAACCTAAACGGAATAATCTCTACTTTTTTTAAAAACTTTTTTTGCTATGTCTTGAAGATAAAGTTTACTCGAAAGGAAAAAAAAAAAAAAAAGAGTAATGAATAAAAATCTGCCAGAACTTCCAAAAGTGCCTTACCATTCCTATGATGTATTGGAGCAAAGCCATTACACAAAACCGTGAGAAAAGATTAAGTAGGGGAAAATATACTTTAATTTATTCAAAGAGAAAATAAAAAAAATGATATGATACGTTATAAGCTAATTTGTCTTAAAAAATATGGTCTTATTTTTTCTATCTGACATGAAGCGTTTAAAATATTTAAAATTTACAAATTTTAAAATTCTTCAGGATTGGATTTACAAATTGATAGTTGATGAATACACAACACAAAAATGTATATTTAAAATTTATACATTATTTATTGTAAACGCTAACAACAAGAATAAAAAAAAGGCATTTATATCTTCAGTTTCTACTTTCGTCAGCAGTTCAGTTCAGTTCAGTTCAACACAGTCATACCACTGTAAATCTGGAGACCTGGCCATCGCCTTATGCTCCGGCAGAATTTGATGAATATGGAATATTTAGAATCTATATTGGTTGATATTTTGGAATAAGTTGGTTGATATTAAAAATTCTTCTACCTTTTGGACGTGTTCTAATGTTTTTCAATTCGCTATTGTTGAATAAGACCATTCTCCGTGATTGGAGGTAAAATTTAAAAAAATTTTTCGATGCGTTTTGTATTTGCTACAGGCTAAATTGAAATATGCACTTGTTTCTGGCACTTGACATTCCGAACATATTGGAGAATATACTTTTTTAAAAAGAAAATAGATATCATTCAATGGTAATTTTTTTGCTCGCATCTTATTAATTAAAAAGTCTGAATTTTTGGTTTTTTTTTTGCTGCCTGTCTTCACTTTCCAAGATGTGAAATATAATTATAGTTTTCATGTCTTCTTCTCTTTGTCCATGCTTCTTCATTTTTATTTTTATGTTGTTTTTTGAAATGTGTGTGTGTGTATGTAGATCCTTCACTGAAATCCAAGGAATAATACTTCAAGATTCTGAAGAGGCTTTGGCTAATTTATCAACTTTTTCATTAATCTCTATTCCCTTATGTGCTGGTACCCAAATGAATGTAATGGTTTGAACTGTTTGGAGACTCTCTTGCCAAGCCAGTGTCCTTGTCAGCAAATAGTCGACGGTATCCAAATAGTTATGGTCACGAATTCATGACCGGTATCGCTGGTATTTCATCTAATTCAGTTTTCAAGTCTGATGTTGTTTTAAAGATTCACCGTGTAGATGCATATCTTCATGTTGTCTTGTGTGGATGTTTGGAGAATAGGGTGCCATCTCAGGTATCATCCTCTTCACTTCACAGAGGCTTAAATTTATGAGATATGTCGTCATTAGCTCTCGTGTTGCTTTGAAGTGCGACGTTAACAAGCAATAAATTGATCCACAAATCAAAATATCGCTTAATACATTTAAGAATAATAGTCTTTAAGTACTTGCTTTAAGACTTATCTGAAAGTATAAATATCTTCTTTTCAAAGCACTATTTATGAAGACAAAGAAGTACACTTAAATAATTTTTCCGTTTCTATAATTTTCAAGAGTGGAATGAATGGATTAAATATTTTATACCCAACCATATATTTAAGAACAAACAAATTAATTACTTTTCAAAAACTATTAAGTATTTTATTTATAGTTGAAAAATGTTTTGTCAATTTCTCAACAAATGATAACGATCTTTTTACTAGAAGATATTTAAGATAAAATAAGAAAGGAGAATAAGTACTTTTAAGTTTTTTTGCCGCTGGTAATGTTAATGATTACGAAGAAAGTAATTATTCTCTCCGCAATTTATAGGAGCACTTCTCTCTAAAAACGGTAACAATTTCTGAGTATCCAGTCCTTAAAAAAATTAATAACTAACTGCCCGAGTTATATTAACCTAAGCTTGAATAAGAAATTAATAATCTCAAGTTAAAACACTATCCTACTTCACTGTTATTGTTAAAATGCGATTTCAATGTAAACAATTTCATGTAAGATTTAATATTATATCATTAAAAATTAAAATTACCATGATACTTAATTTACATATTAAATAATAATATGAAGAAAAAAACAAAAAAATGTGTAATGAACTTATGAATAAAATTTTTCGATTGTTTTCCGCATTTAAAACCTTACGTTCTCTTCAAGCAGATTTAATCAATTTGAAAAATAGTTCCACATTCGAATATATATATATATATATATATATATATATATATATATATATATATATATATATATATACATATACAGTTGTCTAATGCGGCTGCATACATACACACGCACATATATATGGACGTAGTAGATGAGTGGTATGGTCACAAACGAGTTCGAGTCCTGGCAGTCAAGTCGCAAGATCGATTGCTGGTGCCAATGAAGCCGAGTTGATGTACGTTTTATTTGTTGTGAAACAATATCTTTACTTTGGCGTGATGTGGAAGCTCTTAAAATGGGGTGTAAGCTCAAATGTCACTCCTGAGCTAACTCCAGACTGAAATAATGGGGTTCGTCACTGATATAGTCTCGCTCTCTTTGTGCACATATATATATATATATATATATTCTAGTTTAACATATTACATTATTGAAAATAATTACTTCTCGCAAATATGCAATATATGCAAATATGCAATATATGCAAATATGCAATATGCAAGTATATGACAGTTAAATCCCGAGAAGAAATATATAAGTAATACGCATGATTATTATAAGAAGATAAAGAATAAATATTAAAGACTTTAAGATAACATTTGTCTTATTAGGCTTTTTTAAAAGCAAATTTCTCTAAATAAATTATTTTATTAAAAATAAATTTAATCATTATAATTTAATTTCTTTTCACTGAAAAAGAGTTTTAATTGAAAAGTTATAATCTCAATGATTGCACGAAGTACAATTCTGATGTTGTGGAAGTTAATCTACATCGATTAATCTTTTTTTCATTATGAAAAATATTCCTTTACAGTGTTTTGATTGTTAAATATTCTCCATCTCCATATGACATCATTACCAAAGGAAAAATAAAATTTGAATTTAATATGTTCAGTAATTTTAAAAGTGTGTGTGTGTTGACATACTAATTTAGTTTTCTAGTAAACTTTATCACAAAGTATTTTGAATGTGTGATTCAGTGTCCTCTATATAAATTTAGACGAAAGTGTATAATTCCGATTAAGTATTCTACAGAGTATTTTGAAAAAGATTGAATGCGGTCTTTTATACCTTAACAAACCTTTACCCCATATCAAAAGAAGTTTCTTTGAAAATATGATAAAGGTTTTATTTTATTAACTTTTTCTCCAAAGGACTAAAAGATATATTTTCAAAAAATGTCTTTTATTACATGCGTGCTGCAATATTTTTGTTTAGTTATGTATTGTATTTATATATTTCGTGTATACTATTATATATGTCTGTGTTTATCAAGTATTCACTTATTATATTGCATATATGTATATTAATTTTATTAAAATACATATAAACTTACTACTACATATACTACTTATCTGATGTGTATTGTAGCGAACTGTTATATATATATATATGACTGAATGATTGTTTTAACTAAGGTTAAATTGGCAATAGATCATCTTTATATCTCTCTTTCTTTGAAAAATCAGCATTTAGCTTAATTTCTAGGTTAATACGTTTGGGGAAATTTGGTATGATATAAATAAATTACATTAAAGAAAACGTTGTTTTAAATATCGAAAAAATACCACTATAAACGAAAGCTAAAGTAAATAAAAACATTTTT
>BMAO01028790.1:0-16280 GCA_019973975.1 Trichonephila clavata
TTTTAAATACAAATTCTCTTTCTGAAAAAGGTTTCTCGTGGCGAGCAATGCAATGGGCAACTTGGAAATCACCACAGTAGTAATGTTATTTTTTTGCAACCAAAACACTTTTTAAAACGCTGCTTTAAGAAAAAACGTACCTAAAAATACATACACATCAATACACATTACATTTAAATGCATTCGAAATGGATGCCACTAACTTCAACACTGGTACTGACTGATATAGGCGCGTCTTAAACTGCGAGCCAAAAATTGCTAGTATCGAGAACAACAGACATACGCATGGCGCCCATTGGCACCGCACAAGGTGAAACAGGGAGGGGACGATACAAGTGCTATGGAAGTATCTCTCTACAAACATAACAGAAAATAACTATACAAAAGTGCATTTTATCCGAAGAAAGTTCTTTAAATATGGTTATTTGCTTTGGTTTGTCGATATTATTTTTAAAAAAAATTGTGAGTAACATTATCCACTTTATTTGATTTTTTGTAAACACTCTTTTGTTTTATTTCAAGTACTACATTGTTTCATACAAATTTCTTGTCATTTACGTAACTTTGAAACTATAATGATCATACTGAAGTTTACTGACAACATTTAAATTGCTTTTGTGTCAATGCTGTGCTTGAAAAAAATGCAAATAGAATATAAATAGTCCCCACATATTAGAAAATTTAGATAAATCTACGTAAATAAACAAGTGGTTGCCTAACAATCATGGGTCAGTTAAACAGCTTGCGTGGGTCAGTGTCTGACCCACGGGTCATAGGTTCGCCATCACTGGTATAGACGATTTAGGAAATGTAGCAAAAAGGGACAAGAAAAGAAGACCCTCAACATGTGTGCAGAATGTGATGTCCTCCTGTGCATTGCAACATGCTTCTCCTATTTTCATGGCAAGTAATCACCCTTAAATTTAATTTTCTTTATGACGATGAATGGTTCCTTGAGAAGTTTTCTTCATCCTCTTTAAAATTTAAATGTAAACATAAAAAAAATATTTCCTTAAATGCTATTATTTAATTGTTAATAAAACATAAAAAATTGCGAGGAATTCAAAAGAGAAATAAATGGCCAACGATAAGGTTAATGCCCTTCAGAACAATGTATTTAAGTGAAAAATATTTACTATAATGTATGAGGTAACAAAAACAAAGCATAAAAACCAAATCAAAAGTAGAATATAAAATGCGGCAGCAGATAATTTCAATATTCCCAGAATTCGACAGTTTGTGTAAAAAAAAATTCAAGCTCATATCCCAGTTGTTAAATATAATGCATGGGTAGGTGACACTTGGATTACAAATTAATATTATTAATGAGTATATTATATATATTAAAAATTACATTAAAACTTTTTAATAACAAATGCAATACTATTTTAAAATTTGTTTTCATGTAAAGTACCTATATGACACGATAATCTACTTGAAATATTATTTTAATATATAATCTTCTAAGTGGAGAATGAGGGGGGTTTCCCGAAAACATCTTACAATTTTAAGGATTCCAAGAGTCCAAAAAGTTTGAAAATCATGTCTTAGGTAAATAAAATCGCAAAAACACGGCTTATTTTCTGTTGCGGTGATTATAAAGTAGCACTCAACCACCGTGAAATAAAGTGGGCTGTTTGTTAACGAATAGCGAATTGCAACCTCAATACAGCAGCTCAACTCAAATCTTCTGCTGTTTTGTTACTTTTAATTTAATGAAAATAAATATAGAATTTTAAATCAAGTTACTTTTGGAAATATTTGTGATCTTTCTAACCCTATGGTAATAAGGCTATTTTTTTCTATATCAAAAACCTAGGAAATGTCCCCATTTCTCTCGAAATAAAGGTAAGATTCAGAAATTTTTATTAAATACACTGATACGAAATTCTCTTACAGAATAACGTAGAAAACTCCAGAGCTCGTAGAATGAGTAGAATTTTTTAATATCTTTATTTCTTATTATAATTTATAAACAAAAATATAATCTGTAGATTTTAGTTCCCATTTATAAAAAGTAATTTTTTATGCTACTGTATTAATACTCTATACATTATGTTTACTTATTTTTCATCCAGTCTCATCCAGAAGGAAAATATTATACTCCTTAATCGTGGTTTTAGGTAGCTTACGAATACATTTATTAGAATGCGCATATTGTGTGAACAGTTTATCGAATTTATTAATATTGATTATAAAAATTTTTTTTTAAGAAACTGTAATGAATTATAAAAATAGTATTTTGAAAATTATATGGTGTTTTTCTTTGAACCTTGAATCAATCAGTCAAAATTCACAGCATACGGAAAATACATCTAAATCTTCTCTCAACAAGTGATCGCGATAGTCGAGTAGAGCGAATTCGTGGTCGAAATTGTTTCCATCGAATCGTGAGTCCTAGTGTCACTAAAGGACTTGTGGCAGCGGTAGCCCAGTGGTCAAGGTAATGGACTCGTGGCCGACGTGTCATAAGTTCGAGCCTGGTACCGCTGAAAACCCACCGTGTAGAGAAGGTCATTGCACGTTAAATCTGTCGAGGCTCAAACGCCCTCCCGTAGGTGTGTGGAATTTAGGAGAGGGGATGCCAGCTCAGGTGTCGTCCTCGTCATTTGACCATGGTTCATAATTACGAGTTTCGTCACCAGTAGCTGGACAGAGCGATGTTAATATTCACTAACTCATGCCACCCAACCCGATGCACAATGTGGTATTTCGTGGTACATGTGTGGTTTGGTGTTTACTTTTTATCCCAAATAATTGTGGTGGTCGAAGTAGTCTCGTCGTAATGGTCACTATATATGTATATGTAATTCGTGGCCTCCATGTGTGTGTTTTGAGAGTTCAAATCCTAAATACCACACTGAAGACACTCCTTGTAGAATGGGTGATACACGTCAAATATGTCGAGGCTTTGTATGGGTATTTGGAAAGAGTGATGCCAGCTCGGGTGTTGTCCTGGTCATTTGACCATGGATCAAAATTATGAGATCCGTCGCCAATAGCCCTTATGTTGCTTTACAGTGAGATATAAATTAAGACCAAACCACTAATGGATAAGAATGTGCTAATATTTTAAAAGTGCCAGGAACAAATGTATTGACGTACGTTCATTCAAAGCTGAATTAACTTGACTGAAAGTGCAAATTGTTATTTGACATTCAAGAATTTTAAATGAGTTTAATTTCATATTTTCAAAAACTCTGAACTGTGCTTTTACACCAAAGCGAGAATTCCTTTTTTCGAAAAATGTCGAAAATAGTAATACTAAACATACAGATATTAAATACAATTTTATTTAAGATATTAAATTAGAATTTAAATATTTTAGTTGAAATTCTTTATAAAAAAAGTTACTGATTTCTTAACAAAGCTTCTTATATAATGAAAAAAGAATTTTTCAATGATAAAATTTATATTCAAAATGGAATTAGAATGGAATTAGAGGGATCGAGACGAGGACACGTTAGATATGCAAGTATATTGGTCGGTAAATGAGATGCAAGCTCACTGGTTATCTTTCGCAGCCAATGCTGTGATTGGTTGTAAGATTGGATAAGTGGCGTACACAAGGATGGGTTTCGGAGGTTCAATCCCTCTACATGCCGCCCATCCGTATAGTGGTTAGTGACACTGACTGCGGCGCCGTTGGGCCTGGGCTCGAACCCCAGAGAAGGCATGGATGTTTGTGTTGTAATTCTTCTTTCCTTTCTGATGTACGCTTCACGCTTAGTTCTGTGTAAGCCCCCGTGTGATACTTTGTAATGTATGGGGTTATAAATGTTCTCAATAAAAAAAATCCTCCCATAGACATGCAGTTTAATTTTTTACCATACAGATATTTCTTCGGCGCTTTCGTCTACATGTGCTTTTAGAATGCACCCCCCCCCCCCATAAAAGGTTTGTGTACGTTACTGTATTGGGTAAATATTCTTTAGAAATTTGTAACCCTTTTCTCTACAAAGACAATAAAATGAAAAAAAATGTTTTTCTAACCTTTGTTAATAAAACTTTTATTTTCTTAACTTCCCGGTGTCCTGATTTAGAACATCCACTGCATTCCAACAAAAATCACTTCGAATGACAGGTGTGGACGTCAGGTTGGATCGGCGTTGACACCCATTATTCCTCACATTCTCCCTAAAAATCACACCTTGTTATGCAACTCGGCGTATTTGTCATATAGTTCTTGAAGTTGCAGGTCGATCCATTACTGCCATGCGCACAATATACCTGTCATCAAGTGTGGTACGACGAAGCTGGTGCAATCAGTTTCCGTCAGTCATTTGTTCCCTCCTGCTTCATTGTTACTTGGTTACATTCGACATGGTCCCCGATTTCTCTGTAGGATAATCCCCATTCACTGTTGGAAACACTTTCTCAGTTAAACTCAAAAACATTCTTAAAATAACGCTAGCATTTTTTTCCCGAGGCATACCGAAACTACTTATGTTCAACAACCACGTGGAAAAAAGCAATCCCAATTCTTCAAATCGGAATTCTTCCTTTAAATAGTTCTTGTATGGGGCACTGTACATACTCATGGGAGCATTTGCGCTATACATGGCATCCCATATGGTGAAAATTTAAGCAGTTTAGATGCTTATAATTTGATATTACGTTTTGGATGACCAACAGTGTTATATTTTTGTTAAAAAAATATGCAAGTGTTAGTCCAAAAAAATTTAATTATTTTTGAGAAACTTGAGTTGAAAATGGACTAATTTTTATATACAAAAATTCGTTATCCGATTACATTTTGAATAAACGTATAAAGGAATTTTTTTATGTGTAGTGTCACCTGTGTGAATTATTATATGCATATTATTATGCAATGTATATTATAATTAATATTATGAATTATATCATACATCATATCATTTAAATAAAAAAATTATTTAAATGTAATTTTTTGGTAAAAAAACGAAAAAAGATTTAAAAAAGATTCTCCTTTTATGAAAAATGCTTCTGTAATAATATTTTGCCTATGTATATAACCTAAGACTTCTGTACAGAGCCTGAACTAGGATTTTTGAAACATAAAATTTAGAAGGGAATTCATTCATATTTTATTTCATTAATATAGAAATTTTAACAAATAACACCGGTTGTTAAAGTCCTATCCTAGTTCAAGCTCTGTACGGAAGTCTTACCCATATATGTATGTATAAGCAAAACATTATCATTATAGAAGCACTTTTTATGAAAGAGAATGTTTTGAAAATATAACATTATATATATTATCCCCCCCCCCCCAAAGAATTGCTTTAGAACAATTTCCTATTTATGTTCTAATTCAAGTGACATTTAAATAAATATAAAAAAAGAATTATTCATCTATATGCTTTTGAAAAATCAAGGTTTCGAACGTAATCAGATATCAAGTCATATTAATATTTATCCCATACATCACAAAGTTTATACAGGATTATATATACACTGCTGGCCACCGTAAATGCAACACCCTGAAGGAAGCACGCAAATAACATGAAATTTACAACATGCATTAGCGGAGGTGAGATATGCAAATGATTAGAATTTCAGCGCAGACACACATCACGCACGCCTGGGGTGCCACCTCAAAGCGCTATTTAAGGCTTGGAGATTTCGACGATTTCAAGTTTGACAATTGTGTTTTTCTTGTGGTTTTTTCAAAAAACGATCAGTTATGTCTCGTAGAAAACAGTGATCAGCTTTTGATCAAGTATCCGAGTTCGACAGAGGAAGGATAATGGCCTACCGAGATTGTGGATTATCTTTCAGGGAAATCGATAGTCGTGTTGGACGAAACCAAACACCTGTAATGCGGATTTGTGACCGTTGGATGCAGGAGGGTACGACGGACCGACGTTGTCGATAGCATCCACCTCAGTGCACCACTTCACATGAGGACAGGAAAATTGTGCGCATGGCAGTGACGGATCGCTCAGTCACATCACGAACCATAGCACAGCACATTGAGTCTGTAAGGCGTCATTCAGTGTCTGCGCGTACCATTCGACGCCGTTTACAGCAGAGTGGTCTGTCCGCAAGACGTCCATTGCTTGGTCTACCCTTGACGCAAACCACAGACGTCTCCGCCGCCAATGGTGCGATGAAAGAAGGATGTGGGCGGTAGAATGGAATGAAGTTGTCTTTACTGACGCGAGTCTACTGATTCTGGCTGGAACAACACTTCACAGAAGTCTATAAATTTAATCATTTGAAACTTGGTCAACATGTTATCTACAAAATAGATTTTGTTGTGCTATCTCTTGTCTTTCTTGGTGTTGCATTTACGTTGGCCAGCAGTGTATATATATTCAAACTCCCTCCGGGATTTCAAAGCACTATAGCAAAAAAAAAAAAAAAAAGTAAGATTATACAGGAAAAAAAGAACATTTGAAAGAATACAGAAACAATTCAAGTTGTATTTACTTGATTTTCGGTAGTATGGTACGGTACGGTATGGGCTATATATGTGTAAAGCCTTGGTTATATACACGGCATACATCAACGCGACTGAGAGTCCAGTTCCTGCCACATTTTACACCACTTGGTACTATCGACGTTACTGACAGCACCTGTTATCCTTTCATGCAGTTTTTCTAAGCCAATCAGCAAAAGGGGTGCGGAAACTTCGTCTTATGTAAAAGACAAAGTTTTCGGATAACACATGGTATCAATGGACTAAATCCATGACGGTCACATGATAATATAAACACGTGTTCTACATTGAATTCAAAACGGACAATAAACTATATATAGCTCGTACTTTTTATTCTATTTGTAAAACTTAGGTAAAATCTCAAATTACATAGTTGGGTAAAGATGCTCAAGAGTTACAAAAAGAAACTTCTACAAAAAAAGATTTTAAAATTAAAGAAAACAAAGTCTTGTTTTATACATGTACTTTTAAATAAAGTGACAAATATTAATTTTTAAAAAAAAAAAATTTATGTAAAAAGCGTAATTTGGCAACAACGAAGTGCATGAACTGATTTGCTGAAAATAGATAATTGCATTTATCGTGACTATGACGTCACATGTGTTTTTGAACTTGATTGGCTAAGAACACGTGGTTTAAAATTATCATGTGATTATGACGTCAAATGAATTTAGTCCCATGAATTACATTGATAGTACTATGTTGTGTAATGTGTGGTAGGAACTGGACTCTATCGCATTCATGCAGGGCGCGTACAACCGAGGCTTCACACGTAGAAAACTTGTAAAGTATGTAAACAAATTGTGAATTGTTTCTGTATTCTTTCAAATATTCTTTTTTCCTGTATTCTTCTTAATTTTTTTTGCAGCAGAGCTTCGAAATCCCGGAGAAAATTATGAATAATCCTGCATTATCATTCAGTCTCAGCGAATAAGAAATTAAGAGCTTTGGCAATGCAGTATCCTCACCACTCAACCATTTAAATATTTGCTTATTCATTAGGTAATTGAAATCTTTTTGTATGAGAAAAAATAAAAACGGAATCACTTCTTCCCCCATATATATCAATAACCCTATTTTATCCTCCCCCACAATCCACAATATTTCACCTTGCGAATCACTCCCGAGCATTATTTATATAACCTCCCCAAAGGGTAGACAAGCGAATTCCATTCACCCAAACGGATGCTTTTTGAATGCATGGAAACGGATGGCCGGGCATCTCTTTTCGGGAGAAAGAGATAAACTCCGGATTTGATGGGAACTTGAAAAATAACTGCTTCATAGGACCATATTTCACGGGATCCCGCTTTTTCCCGTTTTTGAATGACATACGGCGAGAAGTGTTCCCGTCGGGATTCCTCGGCGATATTTCAAAAGCGATTGCGGTTACTGTGTGCCCGAATGGGTTTTGTTTATCATCTCGCCAGTGAGAGGGGGTCACGTTCCATGCGAATGACAAGCGCTCTGATTCGGGCAATAAATTGTCATGTTCTGTTTTCATTCAGTATATTACAGTGCTTTTTCCCTTATAAAACATACATCTTTTTCATAGAATGAAGTTTTATATTGTTTTAAAATACACTAGTGTGTGTAAGAGATTTGTATATGATTATATTAAGAATTTATTATTTGGTCGATGCTATTTTTTTATTAAAAAAAATTAGATTTCTTTTATTTTTGATAAATGTTTCCAAAACAGTTTTAAAACAAAATCCTCCAACGACAATGGCGCACACAAGAGGGGGGGGGGACCCCAATCGCCCTCTTGATTTTTTTCCCCTTGTAATAATCCTAGGTACATAGTACACAAAATTTGATAAAGTGTTTATCAGAATTTATTTTATCAATTAAAGCTAATTATTTATTCAATAATTTATTTTTTTACTGCTTTTGTTCGCGATAACTGACAAAATCGAAAGAATATGTTTGGCGGGCGTATTGGGGTATTATACGAGAATAGTGGACTATCAACCCTAGACCCAGAGGCGTAGCTACCGCCGTATCAATGATACTGAGCCCCCAAGCTACAAAGGCCCCAAATTGTGTAATTACAGTAACACTAAGAGGGCTTTCGTTTCTAAAAAAGGGCCCCGAAGTGTTTTGATACGGGGCTCATTCAGAACTAGCAACGCCAGTGCCTAGACCCCCCCCCCCTGAAAAATTCCTATGTGCGCCACTGTTCAACGAAGATAAATTTTATATTGTCAAATAGAACAGGATATTTTTAATGTTTTTATATAAAACTGATTTTATAAGATTGCGCTTGTATTTTCTTCATATATTTATTGTTCTCATTTATTAATACATATAAATTTCTTACTTTTCCCCTGTATCTTTCATTACCCTTCAAAACAGGAAGACGCTTTATATTAAAAATTACGCTCATTCCCGAGATCTATGCAAGTGTTTCGAAGGGGTACACTAGCAGTAACCCTACAATAAGAAACTCAAGACGAGATAAACTCCCTTTATAGCTCTTTCTATCATATGATTTTTTTTTAAATCATCTAATTTTAAAAAAAAACACAAAGGCCATCGGTGACGGTATTTTTTTGTAATTTTTGATGGGTCGTAATTTAGAACCTTGGTCAAGTGACGAGGGCGACACCTAAACAGGCTCCCCACATGAACGTGAGGACCTTAGACTTATATTAACGTCGCACCATAAAGCAATACAATGACGGACCTCAAACTTTTGAACTATGGTCAAGTGACGTGGATACCTAAGCCGGAATCTTCCTCTCCACCCCTCCCCAAGAGAAGATTTTGAATTCTATAGACTTAACTTGCATCAGCCCCCTCTGCACGGAGGATCTTCAATGGCACTGGGAATCGGACCCGCGACCCACTGACCACGAATTCGTGACCACTAAGCTACGGAGGCAACTCAAACGTAAGGATCAGAGCTTCGAAAGATTCAACATCCATCAACCCTTCTACACAAGGGGTCTTCCGCGGCACCAGGAGTGGACAATGCCGACCGTGAGATTGCGATCCCAACCACTCGACTACCTCATCCACGGATCCTTGTGGGAAAAAGAATATGCATTTTTCAAAATATTTCGACAAACAGGAGTGGTATTTTTAAAACGAGAATGACAAAGGAAATGCGTTTTCGATATCTAAAAAAAGAGAGATTTCCATTTGTTACAAAAGGCAGGGTTGTTGTTGTTGTTGCTTATGCCACCTGATTGACAGTAACATAAGATCAAGGTCCACGAAATTCATCGCGGCTAAGGGCTAGAATTTTACGCCTGTTGTTAGCCTAAGCTTTGAACCCCCAAGAAGGCGACTGTACGATTTTGCTCAGACAACACGATAGATGGAGACACCATTCGGACCCACTGATTTAACGAGCAAGTTCTCCGTTTGTACTCGGTGAGTGTTTGGGGGCGTCGGGCATCGAGCCCAGGCCTTCCGGTCTGGAGTCCGATGCTCTAACCACTAGGCTACCCACGGCCCGTTACAAAAGGAAGGAAAAACGACTGTATTTTTTGCTATTTTAGTACAATAATAAAAGATAAACACACATTTAGTTATCTGATTCCACGTTTTGTACCCCATAGTATAATTCTTAAAATGTCAGACCTTATTTCCTTGCTTGTACTTTTGTTAATTCGCATCAAATGTTGCTTATTTGTTTGCAATTATAGTAATTACTTCTTAAATTTAATGAACTTTTTTTTATAAAACTATTTTATCACCGGTCAAAATTAATTCGGTCAAAATTAATTTTTTCAAATACATCAAGTGTTTCCGATAGTCACTTCGCAAATATCACTTTAAAAGCAGCCTAGCGACTAACACTAACACTTACTTTACTAGCGTTTTTAAATAGCACTTAAATTAGCATAAAAAGTTCCCTCTATAGAAAGCGGTTTTAAACTCAAACAGTTAAAGAAATATTTTTCCCGCATATGCTTAGTAAAAGGACGCGAATAGAACCCGTCGCAACGCTGAGACTCTTTTTTTAAAAAAAATTCTATATTGTAAAGTTTTTTGAATTTTAAATGGCTCGCTAGTTAATGAGATTTAAGAATATGCCAGTGATGTCTAAAATGTAATTAAATAACAAATAAAATTCCAGGAAAAGTAATAAATTAAACTTAAAAGATATTGTACAGGAAATATTGTATTTATTTTATGCTTAATTTAATTACTTTTCAATTTTTCATGCGATAAGATAAGTATGTAAATTTATGGCAAGAGAGTAAGATTGTTTTGGCTGGAAGGTCACATTGTGGAAGCGAGGGATTTCGGAGTGCGGCATCTCTTTTTAAAATCATTGCATTCATTAATTAGCTTTGCATCTCAGAAAATTTGTCCCACAGTTGACCATAATTGAAGGAACCCTATTATAGATCAACATTCCGAATTTTGCCCCTTTTAGGATAACATCTAAAAAGCATTATCATCTATATATATAAAATTGGATGTTTGTATGTATGAAATCGCTTCACTCCAACACCGTTATATATATATTGCGGAGAAGGTTGTTGTGCTATCTTCTTTGTTGCAGCTCCCCACCAGGTGGCGCTACAGCATAGCAACTTCTGCACCGCTCAATCAATCGTCAAGTTGCCAACGTGGTCACCAAAAATGATGCTAACTTGGCTCTGTCACCAACATTTAAGCTATGTTTCCATTGAATCGTCATTATAATGTAAGGAACGGCATTGCTTGCGAATATTACAATTTTAACATAAAATAAATACAACGGAAAGTAATATTAACGTATTACACATCCAGATAAAAATTATTTACACTCTTTTAAGCGTTCATGACACAAAATTTGTAACAATGTGTTTCTTTTGCTGATCAGAGATTAGCTTAGGAAGGTATTTTTTAAAAATCGACCCACAAGAAAGTTACGGGGCGTTATAAATACAAAAAAAAAAACAGCTATTAGACCTTTAGACTTTAAATTTAACAACTATGGTTTTTTGTTCAGTTCAGATATACAAAAAGCTTTTTTTTTTGTTTAATTTGTAATTCACGTAAAACTAACTCATTAAAAACTACTTTATCCTTTAATCTGTATTGTTTAATTTTTCAATTCAGCAGTGCGAAAAACGGGTATACCAGCTAGTCGCATATAAATAAATTCGTTACACGAATTTATACGTTGTTTCAGCCGGGGCTTACGGAAATGCATTAATTAATCTTAAATTTTTTATATTTTTTGTTTATTTGTTTTACTCCGGCCTGGCCTCAAAATATTCTAAACGTTTTGTTTTTATTAAAAATTACAATTTAAATATCCAATTGTCACTTCTATTTACGCTTGACGAGTATACTCGTCATGACACAAAATCCTTCAACTTCTCCATGACGAGTATACACGTCAATCACATTTAACTAGATAATAAACGAGTTTTGAAGGTGATAGTTACAAAAATAGATTATGTAAAATAAATTGAAATTTAAAAAGTATTGAAATAATAACTAAGAAAAAAATCAAAATTCTGATATTTAAGGATAAAAATGAAAAATGTGTAAACATTATCGTATTTTAATATATAAAACTTTAACGGATAATATGTTTTGAATGTGAAGAAATTGTTTTTCTTTACTTGAAAACAACTCGAGTTTATACATTTCTTTTCAAACTTGTTTGAAAATTTTTTTTAATGGCAAAGTGTTTTTACCAAATGGGAATTTACATTTGTTATATCAATAAATAATATCAAATTTCTTGTTATTGATCAAGTTGATACTTATTAATATTAAAGATAGCATACCTTGGATTCCTTTTTTAGACAAATTTTTCTTTATCCTTACTTCGATATAGCTTTGAGGATTATAGATTATCCCTATCTCATACGTTTAAGAAGATAATCCAAAAGTCTTTCATCTATTCAACCCCAAAAAGACTTATGTCAGTCTAAAAGATTTATTTAGGTATCAATTCTAAGTATCTAAGGTCTCTTTATGATAAGAAATGTTTTTAACAGGGTTAAATTTGTAACTCTTAAACTAGTTGAATGCATCGATTAGTTCCGAGGTTAGAAAAAAGTGAATGACAACACAACCTTTATGTATTATGAATTGAAAAGATGCTTATATCGCCATTGGCGCCAGGATTAACCACCGTAATCTGAAGAGCTAATGACGAATGACATACAGTTATCGGAGTTCATTTTCCTAAAAGAAGGATTATACTTTTCGTCATAGGTATTGCAATCTAGAGGTAAACATTAACCAAATACATCGCAGTTAAGAAATCGAGATTAAGACTGTCATACAAAATAACTGATACTATCTCCGGTTAAGCGCTCCTTTTCATTTGCTCTCATGAAATGAAAGTCGAATCGGGAACTTTTTCAAAAGAAAATGTCCCATTATCAATTTAAAATTCGAGGAACTGTAATACACAAGCATCAGATTTATCATACAGTTTCATTAAAATTCAGAAAGGTAAACATACATATTTTTTTAAAATAGAAATTTGAAAATCCCCTTTAGGCATTACAATACAGGAACAGAATGAGAGTTATAAATCTAATTGGCTGTAAAATTTTCACTTGCTGTTGTTTAATCCACTGGTCTACAAACTTTTTGGGCTCACGGAACCCTTACAACTACACGGTGTATCCAGGGAACCCATTTCACGTGCATACACAAAGCACTTATAAGAAGATATCTTAAAATAATATTTATAGATCAATATGCTATGAGTACTTTATGTAAAGATAATTTAAGAAACAATATTGTAAAGGAGAGTTTTGAATAGCGCATTGCGCTTCCACACTACAGGTCAGGGGTTCTATTCTAGGACTGGGCAAGGTTGACCCAGCCTTTCATCTCTTCAGTGGGTCGATAAATGAGGACCAAGCTTGCTTGGGGACTAAACATTGGGGATTTCTCTTCAGACTGACCACCTGATCGGGACATCTGCTCAGTCAACTCAGTGCCCAATGGTCACGCATACTCAGATGAGCACAGAAGGCTTGGCCTTCATAGGCTGTTGCGTCACTGAGTTTAGTTTAGAGTCTTGAAGGGTCAGTCTAATGTGAAAAAACCGATGAATGTTCAGCAGTAGCGCACACAAGGGGGGACCCCCATAGCCCTTGATTTTGTTTTTTCGATTGATTATAAACTTATGTATATAATATGTAAAACTTAATTAAGTACTTGTTATTAATTAATGGTAATTATTTATTCAATAATTATTTTTTTACTGTTTCCTGTTCCCGAAAATCGACAAAATCAAAAGAACATGTTGGGCGGCGTATTGGATGGGGGACTTTCTACCCTGGACCCACCCTCCTTGAAAAATTCCTGTTTTTGCCAATGGTGGTCGGGGTGGGTTCTTGAGAATGGAATTAAAAAAGAATAAGATAATATTGTACTGCCCTTGTATGTATTGCTTGATTGAGAATACAACTGAAAATAAATTGCCCAAATGCCCTTAAACAATGGAAAAGTACGTATTTTATGAAGGCATAGAGCATTTACTACTTAAAAATGAAAATTCATGAATTCTTAGTATATATAGTAATTTATCTTTTATCAGACACACCTCAGAAAAATACTTAATAAAGGCATAAAGCTGTCTGTAATGAAAATTAAGTAGACAATTTGTGAAAACTGGCTACTTTTTAAAACACACACACACACACACAAGCGAGTTTTTTTCGATCTGCAAGGGTGTGGCCAAGTTATTCAAACTGCCGAGTTTTTGGGGCTCTACTGTATTGGATAAAAATTTTTTAAAAGTAATATTAATATAATTTACTCATTAATAATATTAATTTGCGATCCAAGTGTCATCAATCCATGCACTATATTTGGTAATTGGGTTATGTGTGCTTGGATTTTTTTACACTAACTGTCAAAGTCTAGCTCCACTGAAACTATTTGCAATCCCATTTCTTATTTTGCATTTAATTTGTTTTTGTAGCACCAATCATGCTGAGAAATAGTTTTCACTTAAACACATTGTTCTGAATGACATTAAAATGTTTACAACTTTATGCTGAATTGCGTGTATTTTTCACGTGAATTTGAACCTAAAATTTAGGAGCTGTTCTTGCTTGAGTTAAGATTTTAAAGTTGAATCTATTGATATGCCGATAAATTGTTCCCTCTTTATTATGGGTGTTTTTTTCCCCCTAATAAAAAAAAGGTGCATCTTCCATTAGAAAACTGTTTCGTTTTGCGAAACATTGTACTAACGAGTATAAAATTATTATTATTTTTACCCTGGCTAGTAAACAATGGAATATTCACAATCTCGTAGGTAATGATATAAAGAAAACTCCTTTTAATATTATTTTATTATGTTATACTAAAAGTTAAAAAAGTATTACATAGCATATAAAATAATTATGCATAAATAAAATTAAGTTTTAATGACTAGTTGAAAAGACGAATTTCGTAGAAAACATGAATCCATTTTGCATGCAAATTATGCTTTTCTTTTCGATTTTTTACAGTGACTCGTGAAACCCTGAACATGTCTTGTGGACCCTCCCCCCCCTCCGTGGAACACAGTTTGAAGACCATTGATTAAGCGAATTGAAAAAACACTTTCATTCTTATACATCGTAATGGTCGTGTGCGACTCGGGATGTTAATATCACAAGCAAAGATATATATTTTACCAAAATGCTATTTTTTATTAGAGTATAATTCGAATATAGTAAAATCGTACTAAAAAGAATAATTGTGTGTATTTTCTTGGGGGAAAAAAAGGGAATACATATGTAAAACAAAATTTAGCATTCGAAATTTTAAGCGCAATGTACACTGTTACATCGCTATCGAAGATAAAAGACACCGGAAAATGAGCGAAATGTAACCCACTTCCAGAAGTTATTTATCCCTTTGAAGAAAAAAGTGTTTATTCCTTTGCGTACACATAGTTATATTTTTTCCCCTTTTACTTATTTATTTTGTGAAGGAGAAGGAGTTTTCCACGGGGATTATAAGTACGGCGCTTCGCGGAAATGCGAGTAGTTCATTCTGTTCGCAGGTGGGAGCGAAAAATGTTATTTTTCTGTTAAAAATTCGGTAGGACCTCTCGGAATGGCAGATTTCTTTTATACATGAACTATAATAATCTCCTAGACTACTTAAGAGAAACAGAAACGTCCTAGTATGTTGGTGGTCCATCCGGGCATCCCAAATCATAAGATAGATGTTAAAGTGGGAAAAGTTTAACAACAGTCTGAAGGGTTCATGCATTAGCGCGTTTATTGTATCAGTACAAAGCGTTTTGCCCTCCGACCTAAAAGGTGTAGGGTTGAGTTAAGCTATGCACGGAATGAAAAGGAAGATATAAGAAAGATTGGTAAATATCTGCCGGAAGAAGAAAGTGTTTTTTTTTTCAGTTTCTTAAACACATACACATTCTATGATGTTATAGTTCATAAGGTATATACACTACTATTTTACATTTTATCTGATTTTTTCACTATGCATGAAATTGCGTTACTACTAACTGTTAAGGTGCCCGACTACGTTTCGATCCGCGATTTTGCAAAAGCGTACAAACGAATATTTTTAAAGATTTTGTGTCACTTAGATTGGAATACACAAATAAAATTGTTTTAAAAATATTATTACAGTAAAAAATTATTTAAAGACAATATTTTGGCCAAAAATGAACGCATAATTGGCTGTTTTTAAAACATGTTCCTTTTATGGAAAATGCTTTTACAGTATTTTGCTTATATGTAGTTCAGACCTCTGTACAGAGCCTAAACGTGTATTTTCGAAATATATAACTTATCCATAGGTAGATTTATCCATATTTTAATACATCAAAATGAAGAAATTTTAACAAAAAAACACCGATAGTTATTTCAAAATTGGTAATAACTCTGAAAATAATATGAATTTTTCAAAA
>BMAO01028791.1:0-14699 GCA_019973975.1 Trichonephila clavata
ATTGTTTATATCATCCAATTACTTATTGAAAAATTTTAGCGTTTAATAATTTTTCCTTTTTTCTTTCTTCCTTGTTGTGATATTAAAATTTATTTATCTAATGTAACTTTCATTAAAAAGAACTGTTTTTCTTGAAAGAATAGACGCAAAAACGTAACTTCCTGCCCAAAAACTGCACAATTTAGCTATTCATTGAACTGTTATTCTTTCACTCAGCAACCTCTTAATAAACTAAAATAAATCAATGGTGTGTGCAGTGACGCTTTACGCACAGAATAATGTAAACAAAGTAATTAGCTTAAGCAATAACTTCTTCATTTAATAAATTTCATCCCCTCTTTCTTCTGTACTGGAGGACCTTTCTTAACGCAAACAAAATCTATAACCTCCCCGAATAATCTTGTTAGTCTCATTACTGAAGGCAAAAGCTGCTTTACAAAGCATTTTAATATTTTTAAGCACCTAAACTCGTAGTTGTTAATTTTATTAAGTATTTATACGTTTAACGCGAACAAGTTCTTACATTATTTTTGTAAATTGGATGACAAGACGATCTTTATCTTTTTTTGTCTGCGACACAGCAAGAAACAGGTATTCATTTAGCAATAATTGAAAACTTATATTAGTAAATCCTGAACCTTAGGCTGTAAATATCTGTAGCTTCCGTTCTTTGCCAAATACAGCTGCAACACATCCATTCACATCAGGTGACACTGAGGTGACTCTTGCACACATTAACCGTAACCGTCATTCCGGCAGACACGTTAAAAAGTGAGCGGGAAAAGATGCAGTGGACTTTTTCGATGTTGTTTCGTTAAGGGCCCAACAACCACCCTCATTATTCTTTTTTTTATTTTCTTAAGTGTGTTTGCCGTCACTATTTACAATAATTAAATGTTTTCTTCGTTCTTAACCCGGTATGAAGAGTGAATTATCATACCCATATAATAGGGTTATTTAATATTACACTCAATTAAAGTATGTATAAATCTGGGAATGTATGAATAGCAATCGTTTGTTAACATTCTGTTACACAGTCTTAAGGCAAAGATAAGGCTTCTTATAATTTTAAACCGTGATCCAATGACGAAGACGGCACTTGAGCTTGAACTACACTCTAGAAATTTTTCCACACTACAATAATGAGAGGACTTGCAGTCACAATAGATTTATATAATGTACTTCAATTCCTCTACACAGTGGATCTTTAGAGACCTCTTGACTCAAATCCGTGACTCAATAATTCCCACCACGATTTCATAACCGTGGCCACTAGGCTACCGCGACCGCTTAAATTTAGAAAAACTCCAAAAGTATAGGGGATACAGGCATGTGTGTGTGTGCTGCTTTTGACAAAGAAGGCAAATAATTTAATTATTACAAAATATTCTACAAAATTTTAGTCTTATTAGAAGTAATAAGAAAAAGATTTAAATTTTTCTTTTGAACTAAATAGCATATTTATTTTTTGAAATATTAATTTAAGCAAATATTGTGGAATGTAAAACTTCTTTAATTGTTAAAATATTAAAGTATTTAATTTCGTAATTTCTTCCTTGAACGCCGAATTCTGTCCCTGTTCAAATTATGAGTATTAAAATAAATATGAACATATTGCAAATATTGATGGATAAGTTCGGTCGTTTTTTCAGTTAAAATTGGTTCTCCTTACCAACATCCATATTTTAAATAAAGTTTTTTTTAAATGTTTTTTAAGTTTGATAACTTCAGAAAATCACCTGATCATGTTGTATATAAGTCAATTTTTATTTTATTAAACACCTTAATTTTTGGAGCTGCACACACATCTGGCTATACAAATTGATTAAAAATAATATGAATAATGTCAGAGCATCATAAATTTTTATTGAATTATATGTTATTTACATAAAATTTTCATTATGGTATCCCTTAGCATTGTACACTTTACGTAATTGCTTAGACTAAGCCAAAAGAGCTTTTTCGACCATTTTTGAGGGTACTTTCCAACTTCCTTTTTAATTGCTTTCTGAAGCCCTTGAAGTGTTCCTACTTCACGTCTATTTAAATATTTTCTTAAATATCCCCATACAAAATAATTGCATGGAGTACAGTCAAAGATGATGATAGTCATTTCTCAGGAGGAAGAAAATGTATTTTTTGTTATCTTTAGCCATTTTATAGTTTATTTTGCAGTATGACGGTCCAGAATATTGAGGGAATTACAGAATTATAACTGTTTACTTTCTCTGATTATATTCTTCAAAATATTATTAGTATTTAGTACCAATTTTATTGATTCTTCAAAAAATGGTTTAGTTAAGATTTGAGAAGACATTTCCATCCATATACCATATCACCTGAAGGCCAACTTGCTGCGTTTTTGCGACTCATTTCCCGTGAAATATAATTTATCTTCCTTTTTGACAGTTGTGGATGACAGATGAAACAGTGCTTCATTAAAGATTATCCATGTTTTTTATCTACCTTTGCATAACATTAAATACAGATGACAATATCAATTTCTTCGTTTTTCTATGGTCTGGGTAGATATTGACACACTGATTTATTCACTGTTTTATAGCCAATTTTCTTTATCTGACAACAGATTAGGTTTTGAAGCCCCGGGATCCCGGGATCAATGTGTTTCTTCCAATTCCGAAATCCCGGGATGAAGATAGCTAATCCTCGGGACGTAATTTTTGTCTGAATTATATCTTAAATTTTTTTTCCTCATTAAAATTTTCTAAGAGAATTTAATTTTTAGAAAATGTATATTTTTAATGAAATATGTACGTAGAAATTTTGTGCGTAATTATAAGTGCTATAAGTAAATATATATATATTTGTAGCTCTCATTTCTCGTATGGGAAACTGCCTCACAGATATAAGTGGTTTACTCTGCAATATTTATACAATAATATAAGTAACCATTCAGGAATAGATTTTGTCGCAGTTCCTTCTTCAATTAAATTCAGTAAATTAATAGCGAACCTGCGTGAAAGATTTGATTCTTTAAGTCCCACTGTATTACTAACAGCTCATGCAACTGGCCCTTATATTTCAAATAAGACAATACTGATTCACCTTTGAATTCAATAACTGAATCAATTTGTACTCAATCAAAAATAGTGATCAGTAAAAATGAGGCAGTATCTTGATTTTTCAAATTCTTTGCGGATTATATGCTTTGAAACTAAATAAAACAATTATTTAATTTAAAAAGTAAAAGAACATTTTTGATAAAATTTTTAAAAGAAAAATTTTATTCGATGTATAATTAATTTATTTAAGTAAAACAATATAACTCATTTAAAATTATCAACTAATGTCAGTTTTCCTGGTGCAAAAGTTTAGAATAGATAGCCCTCTGCCATCGAGATAGCAATCTCTGTTCACAGCAGGTATAGTCCTAAATTGTATGCTAAAGAAGCTTAAAGTTGCAAACAGTTCGATATGTAAAAAAATATATGCAGCTCTCATTTTTCGTATGGGAGAACTTTAAGCAGATCAAAGTGGTTTATTTTGTTATTGTACAATATTTACACAATAATATAAGTAACAATTCAGAAAAATATTTTGTCACAGTTCCTTCTTCAATTAAATGCCGTAAATTAATGGCGGGCCTGCTTGAAAGACTTGACGCTTCAAATCCCACTGTATTACTAACACATTATGCAACTGGAAACTATGTTTTAAATAAGGCAACATTGATTCATATTTGGATTCAATAACTCAATCAATTTGCACTCAAAAACCATTAAGTGTGGGTAGAAAAACTAGATAAAGTTATCAAAGAAGTATATGCATTAATGCAGGCTATTAGATTTGAGTCATTGCCATCAAAAATTTTAAAAGAAATGTCTCTTTTTTGAAAACGAAGGGAGATGTGGCGATCACCTGGAAAGAGCATACTCCTATTTTTAATGACGATAAAACCTACTAATGTAGAGTCAGAATGAGCATTTTCTTCAGCAGGACAATTAGTAACAAAAATAAGAAGCCGTTTGATTGTTGAAACACTGGACGAGCTGTGTTTTTAAAAGCTTATTTAAGGAAGCACAAGAAATAAAGAAATGCCTTTTTTTAACTTCATTATGTACTATTTTTATTTGTTTTTTTTTATGATAAATTTAGTTTTGTTTTGATTTTTTTTTCTATAAAAAATAATATTAAATCAATTTAAATTGCATTTTTCGTTTTATTGCGCAACTTCAACTATACTAATGTGTAAGTATTCTTAATAAATAGTCCAATCCCCCCTAATCCCGGGATTGAAAATATAACACGGGATTGCTAACCCTACAACAGATTGTCGACTGCGATACTTCTAGTTTCGTTGATCAAGTTCTTTGAGCCAGAGGATTTTCTACACACACACACACACACACACACACACACACACACACACACACACACACACACACACACACACACACACACACACACAGCGATGTCTTTTCAGCTTACATTTTTCTTTTTTTCCAAGGACTTTCGTCCACATCTTTTTTTTTTGAAGCTTTTGAGTACATGCCAAATTATATTTCTTTTCGAAATTTAGATAGTAATCCATTCGAAAAATGTATTTTCTGATTTTTAAATGCCTTATTTATTACAGAGTTTGAGAAACCATCCTTCAAATGCTTTAAAATTTCGTTTCGGGTTTGAGGATTTAATTTCGCAGCCATAATTTACTCCCAATAATAAAAATAGTTGGATTGGTAAATTTAAACGTTTCATTTTTAAAATGAAACTGGAAATAAAGCGATTAAAATTCACCATAAATAGTTATATGCTTTTAAAATTAGTCACACTAATTATCAACCAACCTGTATTACGTTACAGGGCATCATAATCTATCTTAGTTTTCGACTTCACTGTGGCAGTTTTCCTTTCCAACCTTTTTTTGAGCTCATTCTTTAATATTCAAATTTTGCGCTTATATGGAATGCTGGTAGCATTTTTAAAAAAAATAACTGGTACTCCAAAAATAGCCAGTTTTACTCTTAACTGAAACGTTCTGGACAAGTTATTTTTTTCTGTTTGCTGCAATGAAGAAGTTAATTCTAAAATTCTGATTTAACGTGTTTAATTTTTAAAAAAAATAATATCTACTTTTTTGTTTATCAATATAACCAAATCAGTTGATTAAAACTCTTTATATTTCATAATATCGCTCAATCGGGACAAGATGTTTAAAATAGAAATGAGGAAAATGTTTGCTCTGAAAGTTCTCCTTTCTTAAGGCAGTGATTACCAAACTTACCCTGCCATGGATTCCGTTTTATACCGAAAAACTTAGCCACGAAACCCAAGTGAAATAACTCCATTTCAATTGCACGATGGAAAAGTATCAGATTTTTATATCTCCTGAAAATGGTAAGAAAATGAATATGGTATTTGTGTAAATATTCTATTTATACAAATGAACTTTAACAAAAGTATAACCGAGGTTTAATAAACTAAAGCAAAATAAAATAATAAAAAATTAAATGCTAACGCAACGTACTTTTTATTTCAAGACAATGGTTTTTTGTGTTAAAGTAAACAAAGAAAAACATGGTGCATCCACTTTCCATCTCTCGAATCGTTTCTACTGCTGTGTAGATATCGTGTAGCGGCAGGATTCCATTTCTATCCCAACATGCCCAGGCTTCTGCATTCAACTTCCAGCGTGCGAAGCTTCTCATTACTTGTACTTTATGCACCTATCTTTAATAATGCATTCTAACATTTTTAATTTTACACTAACGTTTTTCAACACGTATAAATCATGTTCAATTTATTTTAACTTTCATAATAATGAAAATGGCTTGCAAATATTTTACTTCATATCAAACCTTTCACGAACCCCTAAAGCAGTGATTCTCTAACTGTGCACCGCGACCCTCTAGGGGGGCCTGATAACCCTACATGGGAAGCGTGAGCATATTAAAAAAAATATTATTTAAAATACTTTTTTTTAATTTTCTGAAAGAAATTAAAAATACGTACATAAAACAGTGAAGTAAACATTTAAGCTGATATAATATGCTTATACTTAAGTCAGTGGCGCAACAGCCCATGAGGGCCAAGGCCTACTGTGCCCACATCAGTATACGTGACCTTGGGCTTAGAGGTGCATGAGCAAATGTTCCGGTCAAGTGGTCAGTCTGACGCGAAACACCTAGTGTTAAGATCCCAAGCAAGCTTGGTACTCTTTTATCACTCCACTGAAGGGATGAAAAACAAATTCCACCTTACCCAGTCCGTGGTTTGAACTTCGGACCTGTGGTGTGGAAGGGAAATACACTAATCACTCAGCCACTGGGCTTCATATACGCTTATAAATACTTAAAATATGCTTATAATGTGCAATACTGCACAATATATTTTATTGTTAATTTATCAATACTAAATTAAGATCAAGTTTAATAATAACTGGTGTCTCCCATGAGCTTTTCTTGCAGAGCAAAGATTTTCCAAGGTTGGTTTAATATTATAGAAAACTACATTCTAAGTTATTTTTCTAAATTTAGCCGAGATCTATCTTGGTGTTTGAGAAAATAGTTATTTAGCTTAGTTAAAAGTTATTTCGCAATTTTTCCGGTTAAAAAAGTAGAAATAAAAAGTAACATATTACTTATTCTCTTACTAAAAGTAACTTACTTAAAATAGGTATTAGTCAAAAGTAACGTACACAAAATGTAATATAAGTATCGTTGTAATTTATATGGTTTATAATTAAGGTCGTATTGTAGCTTTCGAGCATTAAAGTATATTTTCATTGCATTTATTGCATGAACGTTAAAGTTGGGATTGAAAATTGGATCACAAATATTGAAAGTTTGAGACGCGTGTATATTTTACCCTTAAATTCTTTATATATCCCCAAATTAATTTTAATTTGACACGAACCCCCCGGGAGCTCGTAAGAACCACTTTAGGAACTTATGCTATGTGTCTATTGCTTCGCTTATATTTTTGTCGCTAGCTACGATACTATTAACCATTTTTGCAGAAATGCTGAAAAAATATACATTTGGTATAATGTTCTTAAAATAATACTCACAAACACTGTCCATAGAAGTGGTTCATAAAGGAAAAAATATTTTACATAGAGATAAAAAAATATGATATCTTTGGTTTCACTTTTAAAACGTTTTTTCTTATCTTTGCGTCATTAATATTACCCATTTAAAATTCCCTTCAGTAAGATTAAATCAGTCATTAAAGAGACGATTACTTACTATTTCACTTTATTTGATGATGTATCTACTATGAATCTTATGAGGAAAAAGATAACAAAAGACATTTAATTTAATATTGTATTTAATTATTTATTCATCGATACTTAAAGTACTCATGGTGTGAAGGTTTGGGGAGTGAGGCACCAGCTCACGTGTTGACCTAGTCACTTGACCGTGGTCCACCAGTAACATTGTAGCCGCGGAAGCCTAAAGGTGATGGTCGTGACTGACATGAGTTCTACAACTCAACGAGGAGAGCACGTCGAGGCTCAAAGTGCTCTCATGGACATGGTTTGGAGAAGGCGAGCCAGCTCATGTGACTGTCCTCGTCATTTGACTGAGGTTCAAAATTAAAAAGTGGGTCACCAACAACTGGTTTATAGTTCGAGGTTAGTAAACACACCTTTGTGTTGCTTTAGAGCGGGGTGTTTATGAAGAGACAATTAATCTATTAATTAATGTTTACCATGTCTCCCAATTTATACTCCATTAATCTTATTACTATAAGCAAAAAATACATATGAAGTAATTTCATTTAATCTTAAATGTAATGGTATGAGCAAATTAAAAACGAGAGGGTTTTTCTAACATAAGGTCCAGTAAAATCTTTACACATCGAAACATATACGAGCAACTTTCCCAAGAAGTAATAACGAGGAAAAAGTAAGCAAAACTTTCCGAAAAAGAAGTTCAAAAGATAAAAAGAAAATTTATTGAAAAATTAACTTGGAATGAATAACTAAGCAGAAAGTGAAACAACCACGTGACTAATAGCTGGTAAGAGAAACTCGTACTTTAGTTGGGAACTGGAACTGCTATGTAGGATTTGTATCGTCGGTCGATATTGAATAAAAAGTTGTCAACGACATGCACTATCCATAGTGGGGACCAGTGGCTGAATCTTCTTGGAATATGAATACAGGTGCCAAGCATGATACCTTCCTTAGGGAGAACTCCTAACCTCTCCTTTCATATAATGTTGAAGAGGATATTACGCTCTCGCCAAGTACCTATATGTGCTAACATTTTAAGGCCATGAAGATTCTGCCTGATGGATCCAGATCATATGTGGAATGCAGGCACTGCCCAGGCAAGCAACTGGATCCCAAATACCTTTTTAGCTGTCCTTCCATTGTTGGTGCCCTTTTTAAAATAGAAAATGACTACAGCATGAACATCCTATACTCGGATCGTGCCATGGATGTTGCCACGGCAGAGATTCACGCTTTTGGCAATATATGACTCAATTTTTTTCTATATCTTTATTTTGTTATATACACCTTTGCACTTTGTCACACACGACAACAACAACAACCTACATGTGTTCAGAATTACCAATAAGACTAATCTACTTACTTTCTTAAAGACCATTGCTAAAATGTCCAGTTTTTTTTGTTTTGTTACCGGCATCAGAAGAAAAGAAAGTCATTTCATATAATCAAATATTTTTAACACACATGCACCGTATTGGTCCTCGCGCAAACAGATCCTATTTGCGTAACGTTCTAGCCGCCGTAAAATGTGATATCGGTCGTCCCGAAGTGATGTTGGATGATCTGGAATACTGTCCAATAAGTGAGGAGGAGCAGACAACGGCACAAAACACCAAAAACGTAGACATAACATAATCATAATAATTTAAAGTGGATCTCAACTTATTGCAAAGTATTTTCAGCAAAAGGTTTTTTTTCTTAGAATTTTTTATAATACATACGGTCATAGAATCTCCTACATTCTAATAAATAATAAGGGGGGGAAAGTTTAATTTTATTATATCTTGAAACTATTTTTTTTAAAAAAAACTCAATGCTATTAAACAAAAATAAAGAGCTAGTTGCATTTACGATAATACACTATTGAAAATATCTCGTTATTTGTTTTAAACTATTCTACTTTTGAATATTTAAGCCTCTTTTTTTCTTTTCAAAAACGAATCAGGTACAGAAGTCAAATACTACTGTATTTATGACTGTTAAATGATATTAATTTATGATACTAAGACATTTTTTTTTCGTTTCAGTATTTCGACACAGAAACAAACTAAAATATGTTTTCCTTAGAAAATTCTAATTACTATTTGTTATAAGTTTCATTACACAGTATTTGATTGATTCCCGGATGAAAGATGCCTTAATAAGGACAACAACAAAGCACAATTCTTGTGCGAGAGATAAGACAGGCAATCCGCATGGCAGGGCAGAGGAAAACAATGACGAGCAAGATTCTCGGATGATTAATGTAATAGTTTTTATTATTTTCATCTGATCATCTTTCATTAGCAAAAACTAAAAGGAATGTCTTCGTTATTTCTAGATGAAGATACTGATTTCAAATGATATATAAATTAACAATATATAAGAGAAAGAATAAAATGCAACTGGGAGCCTTTGTAGAAAAACCTACAGATGTCTTTTAACCCATATATGTTGTTTGTCATTTAACATTTTAAACCTGTCAGTGAGACGTAAAAAGTATTTATGTATTTTTAAATAATTAAATCTATTTTATTATATAGGTCTGTCTCTTAAACTTGTGGTTTATAAGTGCAATTTTTGAATTATTTGAAAAATTCTTTTGACCCAAAACTCTTGATCCAACTAAAGTAAGTTTCTACATTTTTTTCAAATTACCTCATTTTATTACCTTTATAATACTTGCTGTATATTGTATGATTCATCTGCAGGCTCGTAACTTAAAATTATCTAGTGCATTTTCCTAAGCAATTTTTGACTTGTTCTTTTCAGTTTGTGTAAAATGAAACGTATACAAAGGAAATGCATACAATAAACCTGGTTTTAAAAAAAAGAAACATTTTCCATTCGGGGTTCTATATATATATATAGGTGGCAACAGTTCTATTAGTTAGATAAATATTAGATCCAGCTTAGTATACTTGTGAAATAAAAGTAACTAAACCCATTCAGGACCAGGCGATTTTTCCTGTTAAGCCTAACTCCATTTAAAAATTCATATAAAAACACTACTGTAAAAAATAATGCCTAAATTTCTAGTTTATAATCATTCCAAATTCTCCGTAAGATCCAAATTAAGATCTAACCGATGTGATCACGGAACTCAGAACGGAGAAAACTCAATGTTACATATGATACCGTGTTCCCTGAAGTGATCACATTTATGTGATCAGGGTCCTGAAGGGGCAAAATAATTATAAATTAGATGGAACAACCTGAAGCAAGCGGATGGAATAGTGAGCAACTTCATCAATGATAATCGCGTGCGTATGTTTATAACATCCAAACAATGCGTCGTCGGAATTTTTTCAATGCGTAAGAAATATTTTTCAGGAATGGATTAAAAAAAATAAAATAGAATTGGTGGCCAAAGCATAACTTATTACGAAAAGCAATATAAATATTGAAAAAATCTTCCGTATTTGTAAATTATTTAGTATTAATGGGATGAATGAAGCTGGAACTGCGTTTCTTGCTCCTTTTCTATTTATTTTTTTTAAATTTAACTGTGTAACAAAAATAGCCACATTGCCATGTAGCCCTTACACTCAACTCCAGAAAAACTTCAAAGCGAGAAGAACTATATTTGTTAACGCATTACAAAGAAAAGAAAGTTTTATTTACATAGGCATTAGTACGCTCAAAAAGGTTATAATTAGAAATTCGTTACTTTATTTTAAACAGGAGATCCTATAGAAAAGTTAAGTTTTAATGGTTATGTATTTGTTTAAAGCCCATGTATTTGATAATCAAAAGTTTATTATCAAAGTTTCTTTTAGTATTTTAAAATGAATTTGTAAAGTTTAAAAGGATACCGTAAAATCCGATGCTCGCACCAATACTTTCAAGCTACATTTTTTAATGTTTATGTATATTCGTCGTATAATGCGCACTTACGAAGGAATCTGAAGTACACAAATGCAATACTATTATGTTTTGAAGTCATTTATTTGGGGTGTTATGCTAGGATTTTTTAAAAAAATACTATGCCTTTAAAACTACATTTTTTAAAGTTCATTATAGGTATGTCATTTCTATTAAATAAACAGTATTCCTATCTATGTAAAAGTCTAATTTTTTTCATTTTTGAAGCTTTCATTTTTGTGTACCCAGTTTGTAACAAGCATCTGCCAATTTTCATCACATTTTTTTTCGTGTGAGCGCTTTGGTTTTTAATGTACGTTTATTTATTAATACATATTTTCAAAACTTTATACCCTTTTCCCACTACATGCTCCCTTTTTTTGTTAAGCTAAGGTTTAAAATTTTATAATCAATATCCATATAAATTATCAAAATTATTTATTTCATATGCAAAAATATATTTAAAAGTTTGTGGAAATTTTGTACAGTGAAACAATAGAATGTTTGTTTAAATGATTTTTAAAAAAATGAAGTTTAACTTTTTATATTATTGTTTTAAAATATGTGGCGAGTTGGGTAGAACTTATTGGCGGACTCCTCTGGCAAGGCCGGTGTTTGCTCATCGCATAATGATTTTCGTTATTATAATTAATGTATGGTTACAAATAAATAAATGAAGGGGAGGCTGATTTTTATTTAATATATCCGCAATACAGAGTGAAAGTGATATCCTCCACCCAAACGTAAGCCATCATTGGTAATATTAGTTTCATACACGAGGCAAATATTTGTTTTCACAATCACCTGTACATAAAAAGTTATATTCTTAGAAACTAATGATAAGCACGAAAAGGTATCATATTTCCCATTAACATTTAATTGTCTCTTTTCCTGTGAAAACCTTTACATAAGTAAATACTAATAATGGAGACATGTATATATATTCCAGAATTTCTCAGTCATATCATTCACCATGAACGCATCTGGATTATCTGAAATAGTTTGCAGGTTTATATAAAAAAAATCGAATCAAATTGAAAGAAATCAGATTCAAAACTTCTGAATTTGACGGAAACTACTTGAACTAGATGCAATTTCTAAAACTTAATAATTACTAATACAATTTTTTCTGATTAGTACATTGAAAGAACTTCCCATCCATTTAATAGAATTCCCTCCACTCGGTTGTCACTAGTACTATTCTTTCCTACTGAAGCTAGTTAAACTCGAGGAAAGGAATTTTCTATTAGATTAGCTTAACCAATGGGTTTCACTTGTTCCAAAATGCACCCTTCCGTTAAAGCATTCAAAGTATGAAAACTGAAGTGAATTGAAATGGGTTCCATTTTTACATATTTTAATTAAAAAGAAAAAATATATATTTTTTCTGTGTTTAGAGAGAGGCAAATGTCGTTGAGAGATTGTCACAAATAATTTTATTTAGTCAATCCATTTGAACATACATTTTTACATAGTTTCATTTTTTTTCCCTTTAAAAATAATTTGTGTAACACAACTTGTATTATGCATTATTTTGCTAAGGCTAGCTTTGCTGAAAATCCACAAAATTGCCTGGAATTTATGATATTCTAATTTTTTCTAGTTACTTGAAATTTTATTAAACTTTTCAACGTTCAATTAAAATAAAAGCCCATTTTTAACACCATTATCGCAGACTAAGAATATTCATTTGTAAAATTGCATCTTTCATTCGGTGATTACATAATCCCAATGGTTTACTTTATTTCAATTAATATGAGATTTACGACCTTGAGGTAGTATTTCGTAAATACAGGTGATGTGTCTTCGGTATACACCAATTAATTTCCTTTGCAAACACTTGTTCTTCTCAATCTATCCCATGTAGGAATCCTTGGCAATGTGTAGCATCTTTACTCTCGGTTGTTGGATATTTGTTAGAGTGATTTCGTAAAAAGGGACGAAAATGCGTAACAGGAAGTCGGGGTAGCGCGCGCTGTTTGATTTGACCAATCAGCGTGCTTGGTAGTGTCTCTTCGCTACCCTCGTGTCGGGGTCCAACTCTAATAGCAATTAAGCCGCCAGCCTTCCGCACATACCAGCAAGTCTTATTAGACTTCATCCAGAATAAACTTGCTATTCTCATGCTCAAAAGTCAAAGTCCCAGGGCTCGTTGTGTGTGAAATCTGAGGATATATCTATATATATTAAGGAGAAAAGCGACTCACTCATTGACTGACTAGTCACGATATCTCCGAAACTATTCAATCTACAGATTGGAAATTTGTTAGACGTGTTCCTTTTATGGAGTAGAGATCAGCTAAGAACGGATTTTGCAAAATTCGAATTGCAAGGGGCGTTACGGAGGTTAAAGGGCGTTATAAATAATTGTTTCCACAATTAAACTACTCGACGTACAATCTTGAAATTGGGTAAGCAGATTCCTTTCATAGAGTAGAGATCCGCTACAAAAATGAGTTTGGTGAAAATTAACCCCCAAGTGGTGTTGCGGGGATTTAGGGGCCGTTATAGATAATTATTTCAATTTTTATAAGCTATGAGACGCACAATCTTTACAATTGAAAAATAGATTCCTTTCATACAGTAGAGATAAGCTACAAGAAGGTTTTGGGGAAAATATTCCCCCAAGTAGCGTTGCGGGGATTAAGGGGCGAAATAGATAAATATTTTTGTTTTTAAACTTCTTGACCTACCTGCTTGAAAATTTATAGGCATGTTTCTTTCATGGAGTAAATATCTGTTACAAAATGGGTTTTGAGAAAATTGACCCCCAAGGGGTGTGCGGGGGTTAAGGGAAGATATAAATAAATTATTCCGATTTTTAAACTATAACTTGAAATTTTTTTAAGCTTATTCCTCTCATAAGGTAGAAATACGCTACAAAATGGGTTTCGTGACAATCGAAACCCAAGTGGCATTGCGAGGCTTAAGGAGCGTTATAGATAACTATTTTCATTTTTAAACTACTGGTCGTATAGTCTTGAAATATGATAATCAGAAGCTTTTCATGGATTAAAGATTCCATGTTTTGTTAAAATCGATCTCTTGATGGCGTTGCGGGGACTCAAGGAGGCGTTTTGATAAAAAAAATTTCCAATTTAATTTATTAGACGCACAGACTTCAAATTTGGTAAGCAGATTCCTTTCATAGATTACAGTTCCCCTACAAAATGGGTAGTGAAAAAAATCCCAAGTGGCGTTGCGGGGCTCAAGGGGCGTTATAGATAATTATTCCCATTTTTAAACTTTAGACGTAGAGTCTTGAAATTGGTAAGCAGATTCCTTTCGTAGAGTAGGAATTTGAAGGAAATCAACTCTTGGGGGAGCAAGGGGTTACTGGGGTATTGACAAAAAAAAATCCTTTTGGAACTATAAGGACTATAATAGTGGAATTTGTTGCATTTTTCTTTTGTTGAATTGAAATCCGCTAAGAATGGTTTTTTTGGAAAACGACTCAACGGGATAGTAAAATAAAAATTTCGTTTTTTCCCTGTTATATTTAGACTTGAAATTTTGCTTGCATCTTCATTTTCTAGAGTAGAGATTGACCGAAAGGTTTTGCGGGAATCCACTTGATTATAGGGTTACGAAAGTGCAAACATCGTTCTATACTTCAATTTTTAGAGATTTTTAGAAAATACAGATTAGATAAGTT